>JAPXFY010007507.1:0-5000 GCA_030674185.1 Monoplex corrugatus | reverse complement strand
ATATACAATTATATATGTATTATAACCATGTGATTCCCCTCCGAGCGGAGACAGGCTGCAGAGGGGGGTTGAGTGAGGTTAGGATTTTATGCGGAGGAGAAAAGGTGAGTTTTGAGAGCGGACTTGAAGGAGACAAAAGTAGGTTGCTGACGGACTGAGAAAGGAAGTTTGTTCCAGGAGAGTGGACCAGAAACAGAGAAGGCTCGTGGACCATAGGTATTGAGCTTAGTGCGTGGAAAGCGAGAAGTCAGAGGATCGGAGGCAGAGCGGAGGGTACGTGAGGGAACATAGATCTCAAGTAGGCTTGACAGGTAATCGGGGGCTGCGTTATTGAGGCTTTTGTAGCACATGGTGTCTAGTTTGTACTGTATGCGCTTTGATACAGGGAGCCAGTGAAGTTGTGCCAGGAGAGGAGATATGTGGTCAGCTTTTTTCTTTTTGAGTACAAGGCGTACAGCATTGTTTTGAATGCGCTGTAGGATGTGAATGGTGGAGGCAGGAAGACCAGACAGGAGTGAATTGCAATAGTCAATGCGAGACATTATGAAGGAGAGAACGAGTTTTGCAGTTGTTTCGACAGAGAGATACTTCCTGATCAGCCTTATACGATGGAGATGATAGTAGCAAGATCTGGCAGTTTGAGAAACAAAGTTGTTCATGGAGAGGGTAGAGTCAATGCAGACACCAAGGTTTTTAGCTGAATCAGAAATTGGGACTGATGTGTTACATAATGGGAGAGAAAGACAGAGCTGCAATAATAATAATGATAATGATGATAATAATAATAATAATGATAATAATAATAACAACAACAACAACAATAATAATAATATAATAACAATGATGATGATGATAATAATATTAATGTTAATAATAATAATAATAATAGTAATAACAACAATGATGATATCAATAATGATAATAATAAAAATAATAACAACAACAACAACGACGACGACGACGACGATGATGATGATGATGATAATAATTACAGTATTTATCGGCACCAAATCTTGACAATTCAAATCAAAGCGCACTCACGCACCAGGCATACGCACACAACCGACAAAAACCACCTTTCAATATTTATTACACAGACTGAGGGAAAGAAGAAGTTGTAGAATTCATTGTTGGGAAAAGAGGTAGGTTTTAAAATTGGATTTAAAAGCAGAACGTGTGGAATTATCATTATAATTAATAATGTTTAAAGCCCAGCCGACTGCGCAGAACCATATCAGGACTATAAGCATTTTAAAACACACACAATACCTCGATAACCCTGAAAAAAACCTGGACAAGAAAATTGAGTATACGTATTGATGCACTCGCGCACACAGACTAAGGATATGCTTCTAACGTTAACCGTTCCGCCTATTTGATTACCAGAGGATTAACCCTTTGACTCCCGCGAAACCCTATCCACCAACTGCAAAAACTTTACCCTTTGACTCCTTCACCCTATCCACCGACTGCAAAAACTTTACCCTTTGATCCCTCACCCTATCCACCAGCTTCCTGCAGGAAGCTGGTGGATAGGGGGAGGAAGTCAAAGAGTAGGAAGCTGGTGGATAGGGTGAGGGAGTCGAAGGGTTAAGTTTTTGCTTCGTAGCATGGATGACAGTGCAGGATGTTGCTAAACAGGTTGCAGGGGTCAAAGAGTTAAAAAAAAAAACATACCTGAAGACAAATGTATAAACATAACTAAGTACAGTAAAACATATGAACTTGACCTAATTTACCTAAAATGGCTTCTACACGTCACATTTCATCATCATCATCATCAGGTGCCCTGCCGCATGGCATTGGCGACCATGGACTTCCAACCATCTCTATCTTTCGTTGCCCCCAGCATCTCCCCCACCCTCCTCATCCCCAGCCACTCTGCAAGTCCGTCCAGCATTCTCTCCCTGGGTCTACCTGGTGCTCTCTTTCCCTCCAGCTTTCCCGTTGTGACCAGGTGCTCCAAATCCCCCTTCCTCATAAAATGGCCTATAAATGTTGCTTGTCTTTTCCTTATCTTCCTTATGAGTGATCTACTTGTGTCTGCCTCCATCAAGACTGTCTCGTTTGTTTTCTTTGCTGTCCATGGAACTCACATTTCCTAAGAGCCAAAAATGCAGTCAATACATGAATCCAGTTATCAGTCCTGATAGAAAGTACGTAAGGCTTTATAGAACATATACAGGTGAACAGACCAGCAAGGCAGAAAATGACAGGAAGAAATGACAGAAAACAAAGGAGCAAGGCAGAAACAAAGAGAGCTACAGAAAAAAAGGAGGAAATTTCTAGCACCGAATTTCCAGAAGGTGAGGATACTATTTATACTGAAAGAGCCCCCGGCATGCTTCCCACAGAAGTGGGTGGGTGGTGGAATACATCTTAGAATGATTCTACAATAAATTAGACTGCACAACTATTTAAGTTCTGTTATGTTCTTCTATTATGGCTTTAGAAAGCCAGAGTGTACAAGATAATTACAAACTAATCTTGCTAATAAGACCAGTCTTGGACATCTACTGTACAAATAATTATGTGGCATG
Organism: Monoplex corrugatus; assembly: GCA_030674185.1. Classification (NCBI taxonomy): domain Eukaryota; kingdom Metazoa; phylum Mollusca; class Gastropoda; order Littorinimorpha; family Ranellidae; genus Monoplex; species Monoplex corrugatus. The sequence continues at coordinate 2,460 of JAPXFY010007507.1, read as the reverse complement.
ACTGTCACGAAATACGAACAGAGTTGGTGCCAGACACAATATTGTTGAAGGAGTTTCACTATACCAGATGTTCGGAATGATATTGTGTTCCTCTCTAGGAATGGCCAAGACTGATTTTTTTCATAGTTTGTTCATTTATTTCTCATTGTTGTTGTTGTTGACGATGTTGATGTTCTCTTCATCTATTATTTTTGATATTTGTCTTCCTTTCTTTTGTTTTTTATTTGTGTTTTTGTTTTGTGTTTTTTTTTTGGTTTTGTTTTGTTGTTGTTGCATTTTTGCTTCTTTTTCGAACATTCCGAGTTTTTCTCCACTCTCTTTCTCTCTTTTATATTTTCATTTATTTAATTTATTGATTTTTGTTTCATGAAGTGTGTGTGTGTGTGTGTGTGTGTGTGTGTGTGTGTGTGTGTGTGTGTGTGTGTGTGTGTGTGTGTACGTGTGTGTACGTGTGTGCGTGTATGTGGATGTGTGTGTGTGTGTGTGTTGTGCGTGTGTGTGTGTGTGTGTGTGCGTGTGTGTGTGTGTGTGTGTGTGTGTGTGTGTGTGCGTGTGTGTGTGTGTGTGTGTGTGAATCTAGGCTTGTGTATTAATGTATGTATGTATGTATGTATGTAAATGTGGGCTTGTGTGTGAAGTATGATTTTGTTTTTATGTATTCGTAAATATCTTTTTTCTATCTTGTGCCAGTAGCCTATATTTTGTTGTTTTTGAGTGAGAATATTTGATCTTGTACATATTCTTAGCCCAGGACAGGAGAAATTGTCCCCTAAATAAAGGGCTGGAGTATAGTTTCATCCTTTTCCAGTTTGGGACTTCTTATATTAACTTATTTGTTTGTTTATTTAATGCTCAAGACTTAAACGAACAGAAGAATGTCATCACTTGTCTGCTACAGTCACCGCTTTGATCAAAGCCTTCTGCTTGTTCTCAAGGCCAAACAGTCGAAAGAGAGTCTTCCTAAAGTTGGTGCTGAGCGCCAGAAAACAGACAAAGTCCACTGCGGAGCTACTGATGGTAAGAACGAGGGAGAGTTTGTTCATAACGTTATAAACGTTATAAAACGTCCCTGCAGGTCCGTACGTTTCAGACATGAGCGTGTAGAGCAAGTTGTGAAAAGCCGCCGGAAGGGACAGAGTGACGTAACACACCGTGGCCGCCAGGATGGTGACCGTCAGCTGCCTCTCCTGGGTCCTCTTCACCTCCTGGGTGGTGGAGGGGTGCAGGGTGCCGCCGGTGCTGATGTTGTGACGCCGCAGACAGCAGACGGTGAGCACGTGCAGCAGGATCTGCAGGAGCAGCGCCAGGTAAGACAGCAGCAGTTTGGCGGACACGCTGAAGACGTCGTTCAGCTCTTTGTGCCGCAGGTACAACTCCGTGCGGACGAAACGCACCACCATCCTCCCCTCACCCTCTCCCTCCCCCGGCGCGTGCTGCACCCAGGTTCTGGCAGGGATGTAGAGGTGGATGAGGGCGGTGAGCAGGAAGGTGGTGAGCACACACAGCACAGGACGCCGGCTCAGCAGGAAGTCCTTGACGTGCAAAGGGCGGACGACAGCGTAGAGCCTCTCCACCGATACCACGCACATCAACGCGTACGTTCCTCTCTTGGCCGTGATGCCCACGTACACACAGAAATACAGGTTATACACGGCGAAGGCGTAGCTTTGGAAAGGGTTCTTCACCACCGACTCTATGACGCTCAGGACTGACATCATCGTGACGTAATACAGCTGCGCCAGGCTGAGGCCGATGACGTAAATTCCGGTAACGTTGCGCATAGGGGGTTGCAGAAAGACGAGGATGTTGAGGATGGTGAGCGGAATGGCGACGGCAGCGGCGATGTAACGAAGGTACAGGATGATGTCCAGAGCTACCAGTCGGTCAGTGTCGGACAGGAGAGGGTCCCCAGTATGGTGGGAGTGGGATGGAGGAGACTGAGGTTGTATGACCGTCGTGGTCATGTTGGCCATTACGTTGTCTTTTTGTTGCTGAAGCTGTTTCGCTGATGCTTTTGTTGTATATATTGTTATTTTTGTTGTTGTTGTTGTTGTTGTTGTTGCCGGTGTTGGTGGTGGTGAAATTATCGTTGTTGTTGTTGTTTTTGTTGTTGTTCACGCTGTGCCTCTGTTCTAGTGTAGAGTCAAATCACCCGAGCTGGCTGTACACTGGGATAAAAGCTAACACAGACAATGGATGGTTTACAGAACACATCGTCATCATCATCACCATCGCCACCATACACAACAGAATGCAAGAGAAGGACACTCATGAACAGTCCTTAGTTATCATCATCATCACCACCATCACCTCCACCATCACCACCACCACCATCATCATCATCATCATCATCATCATCACCACCATCACCTCCACCACCACCACCACCATCATCATCATCATCATCACCACCATCACCACCATCACCTCCACCACCACCACCACCACCATCATCATCAT
>JAPXFY010007506.1:0-2500 GCA_030674185.1 Monoplex corrugatus | reverse complement strand
ACAGGCGCCACGTGTATGGTGATCATGGCCATGAGCTGGCCAGGTCCTGAGGGTTGACTTTCTAAAGTCTTCAATAAAAAATGGGTGGCGCTGCACTGTGGTGATATGTTCTCAACAGAAAGAGCAGCCTGGGGTTTCACATGGTAAATCCTTTATCATCTACTATAGGTATTTAATGCCTATCAATTAACATCAGGAAGAAAGTTCTTGAATGTTATATAGAACCAATACTGTTGTACGGATGCGAGGCGTGGACAGTCAACAAACAAAGCCAGAACAAGATTGAGGCAGCCGAGGTGTGGTTTCTAAGAAGAATGTTGAGAGTTCCATGGACAGCAAAGAAAACAAACGAGACAGTCTTGATGGAGGCAGACACAAGTAGATCACTCATAAGGAAGATTAGGAAAAGACTGGCAACATTTATAGGCCATTTTATGAGGAAGGAGGATTTGGAGCACCTGGTCACAACGGGAAAGTTGGAGGGAAAGAGAGCACCGGGTAGACCCAGGGAGAAAATGCTGGACGGACTTGCAGAGGGGGGTGGGAGAGAGAGATGCTAGGGGTAACGAGAGATAGAGACAGATGGAAGTCAATGATCGCCAACTCCATGTGGCAAGGCACCTGATGATGATGATAGGTATTTATTCATATGATAGGTGCACATGTTCTGTCACAATCTTTGCATGGGAAGAAATCTTGTGGCCTTGGGTTTTTCTTCCGTCAGTCTTTCTTCTGTGAAACATCAGCTAATCTGTGCTGTTTAAATTTGACTGTGCACTGTGTGCACGGCTGTCATCAGCTTATTCTGTTGTAGGCAATGTCTTCCTTATGGGCAATGTCTGCCCTGTTGGTGGTGTTGATGTCTCAGCTGATGAGGCTGGTCTTCAGAGTATTCTTGTATCGCGTTGGTTGTCACGGTATCTCTGTTTTAATTTTCCATACACAAGCATCTTCGTCTCCTGGCTTCTAGTTCAAGGAATCTTCTGTGGAGGCAGGGTGGCATATAATACTCGTCGGATCCCTTTGGGGGCATGTCAGACCTAACTCAAGATCATTATGTGCCCTGACGCGTGGCGTTGGCGGTCATGGTCCTCCACACGAAACTATTCCCTGTCGTTGCAAGTGCATTTCCTACCCTCTTTGTCTTCAGCCACACTGCAAGTCCGTCCAATATTTTACCCCTGGGTCTGCCTGGTGTTCTCTTTCCCTCCAGCTTTCCTATTGTGACCAAGGTTCTAATTCCTCTTTCCTCATAATATGTGATATAAGTGTTGCTTGTCTTTTCCTAATCTTCTTTATTGATGATCTTGCGTCTGCCTTCCTTCAAGACTGTCTTGTTTGTTTGTTTTGTTGTTGTTGTTTTTTTTGCTGTCCATGGAACTTTCAATTTTCTTCTTAGAAACCACATTTCAGTTCCCTCAATTTTGTTCTTACTTTGCGTGTTGACTGTCCACGCTTCACAGCCATACAACGTAACTTAACAGCAAAATGGGCTGTGTCTGGAGCATCAAGCCTTGCCACTTTTGCGGCCGTTTAAAACACCCTCTGTAGTTATGGTAAACCAACGTTGGAAGGTAAAAACAAAATATGACCGCTGGATCTTTAGGGTAAAACATAAAACATTGAAAATCTTGTTTGTGAAAGATCCTTTGGAGTAATATAAGCACAACGTTTCGAGCCCCAGGCTCTTTATCAAGTGAATGAAAAGTGGTAAATGAAATTGACGTGGAAAATAAAAGTGCTGTGGAAAATGAAATGACGTGGAAAATAATCCTACTAATCCTTACTGTTCCCCCCTCTTCTCCCCCACCCCATCCCACCACCAGTACTGCTCTGTCATTTTTATGTTCCACGTCATTTCATTTTCCACGTCACTTATTTTCCACGTCACTTTCATTTACCACTTTTCATTCACTTGATAAAGAGCCTGGGGCTCGAAACGTTGTGCTTATATTACTCCAAAGGATCTTTCACAAACAAGATTTTCAATGTTTTATGTTTTACAACGTTGGAAGCTTTCGACTGCTAACGGTCGAGACTATAGTAAGGGGAGAAGAATTGCCAGCTGTGCGATCTGGCGGCTGGGTGGGCTGTCTAATAGAGAGATGAAAGCCCAGAGTAAAGCAAGAGAGGGCTGTTCTATTATCTCTTTGTCAGGTAGCTAGGCTTGGACCTGGTTGGTGCGCATTGTGAGGCTATATGGGTTTGTCATCTCCCCACCTCGCCACTCGGTTTGTGAACAAGATCACGGATGACTTGGTCCGAATGGGTCATAGAGCACATGGACACCCCCCGTCTCCCCCTTATTATTATCTTTTTGTGTGAGTGGCTATCGTGTAGCATCGGGAGCTTGGTAGGTGATTTTCCAGAGAGCGGTGGGGCATTGTGCTCTGGGTCCCATTCAGAAGTGATTGTGGGAGAGTGGTCATGCATTGCGCTTTGGGTCCCATTCAGCAGCGTTGGGTATTCCTTGATCATTTGTTAACTTGGAGGCCATGGG
>JAPXFY010007505.1:0-10643 GCA_030674185.1 Monoplex corrugatus | reverse complement strand
ATCCAGTAACACCACTTTCTTTGTGAACATATCCAATAACATCACTTTCTTTGTGAACATATCCAGTAACACCACTTTCTTTGTGAACATATCCAGTAACACCACTTTCTTTGTGAGCATATCCAGTAACACCACTTTCTTTGTGAGCATATCCAGTAACACCACTTTCTTTGTGAGCATATCCAGTAACACCACTTTCTTTGTGAGCATATCCAGTAACGCCACAGTGAGGAACAATGGATTAAGTTGAGAAACTCGTTAAATGAAGCTCGTGAAGAAATCACTAGAGTTGAAAGAAAAGCAAAGAAGAACTGAATGACAAAAGGAATTTTAGACTTGCTGGAAAAACGGAGGAGGGCAAAAGGAAAACAAGAATAGAAAAAGATACACGAGGAAATCAGGAATAAGGCCTCATGTTCTGCTGTGAAAAAACAAAACAAAACAAAACAAAACAAAAAAAACCCAACTGTGTAATTTGCAGTTTCAAAGATCCGAGATCATCTGGAGCTGGCGTGTGCTAAATGCAGCATCACATTTTCCAACGTCCACAGCAACAGTCACATCAGCGCTAGGAACCACAACCACCATACTGGACAACGATTCGTCAGACTGGGGTTGATTGGTCTGCACTAATATCCGGAATTTCAGAGTAATCTATCGTAAACAGGCAAACATTGCCACACACACACACACACAGTGCAAAATACAAAAACAACAACAAAACAAAAAACCAAAACAAACAAACAAACAAACAAACCGGCAAATATGTGTGCCTCAAAAGGTTTTGCTTTGTTTATTTCAAACCAGACATAAAATTCTGATTGAGAGATAATCCTGTGAGACAGATCTTATATTTGTCCCAACTTTTGTACTTCTTATGTGAAAATTCCTTTATTAGCTGTAAACAGGTTTTTTATTAGGAGTGCATTTTCAGACCTAATTATTTTAGAACTTCTCTGGATACATGTTTGTAGATGGTAACCAAAGACTTGATGGTACAAGAATTCATGTATGAATATGTCCTAATAATTGACTGAAGTCTGTATGTTGGTCTTTGTGTAAAAACCTCTATTAGCTGCAAACATGTCCTCTACTTGGAGTGCATTTTCAGACCTAATTATTTTAGAACTTCTCTGGAGACATGTTTTGTTTTCTTTGCTTGTTTTCCGGTTTTCCCCCCGTTTTGTACCTACCATTGCAAGGGAGACAATCTACTGTCCTGCTGTTATGCTGACAACGTGTATCTCCATTCCTTTCTGGTTTCTTGAACAGTTTACATTAGTGTATTACCTAATGTGATGTTTCAACAGGTGTGTTGATTATGCAACATTAAATACTTCTTGATTTTCAATGATAAGAAACCATTTTTACACAGATCAGCATACCCACTTTTGGCAATCATTAGGTCATACTCGTTGATGAATGCTGGTACCATCAAACCTTTGGTTACCATCTACTAACATGTAACCAAAGAAGCTATAAGATAATAAAGTCTGAAAATGCACTCCTAATAAAAGAAAAGTTTGCAACTAATACAGGAATTTTCACATAAAAAGTACAAAAGATGGGACAAATATAAGAGCTATCTCACAGAATTCTCTCTCCATCTTTCGTATGAACTCTTGCAGTGAGTGAACTTCATATGCTAAATCCGGGATCACGACCAGAACAAGTGACATCTCTACTACTGTTGTACTTTGCTCTGTTCAGTTTAAGACTTGAAATTTTGATTTTCGTGTGTTTTTGGATTCTCACGTTTTTGTATGTGCACTCTGAACAGCAAACACACTGTACGTATTTAACTACAACCCCCTTCCTGCTCATGCACCTTTCATGCAAAGAACTGGCTTGAGCATTAATAATCTCTTAAACTTATCAAAGTGTCCAACTGTGTGGTTTGATTTCACTTCTTGTATTCTGTAACAAGCTTACACATTAAGAAGTGTGTGTGTGTGTGTGTGTGTGTGTGTGTGTGTGTGTGTGTGTGTGTGTGTGTGTGTGTGTGTGTGTGTGTGTGTGTGTGTGTGTTTGTGAGTGTGGATGTGTGTGTTTGTATGTGTGTGTGTTTCCCGGTAGACGCACGTTTCGCGGGCTGGTTGGTAGAGCCATGGATTCAAGGATCTGATATCTCAAGTTCAATCCCAGCCCGCTACATTAAAAACTGGCATGTTCGCTGCCCATCTAAATGTTTCCATCATTCTAGTGGTGTCAGCTTAGTGTCTGACAGGTCCCTTCTCCCCCTTTCCCCATTTCAAAACCTTGCCAGAGCGTAGGGTTTTGTGCAGGCTTAGGAAATTTGTCAGATAATTGCTGGCAGATTTGAGTGGAGGGCATATGGAGCTGTCTGAACGCGACGAATCCCTCTTAAAATAACTCCATTAACTTAATTTAACATATGAATTTTTTGTTAGCCCGCCAAAAAGTCCTATAGCGAATTATCTTTAACACGCCGTTATTTAAGTTGTTCACTGTTATGGTTAGCCAATGTTACTGTTTAAATCGTTAATTATGGTAACGTTATTTGTTAAGTTTTTCCTTCCCTTCCTGGGCACAGTTGTTTTCTGGTTCACTTTTTTTCTGAAGATGGACTGTTTTCAAATATCCTCTTCATTACTCATCTATCCCCACGTTTTTGTTTTTTGTTTGTGGTCTAAAATCACTTTAGTAAATAGACATTAATCCTTTGACTCCCGCACCCTGGACACCAGCATCCTGCATTACCAAATATATTAGCAAAGCAAAAACTTAACCCTTTGACTGCTCACCCTACCCACCAGTTTCCTGCAGGAAGCTGGAGGATAGGGTGAGGGAATCAAAGGGTTAAGTTTTTGCAGTTAATGGATAGGGTATGGGAGTCAAAGGATTAAATCAAAGACCACCACCAGCACCACACACGCAAACACACTCACAGAAAGACACAGACACACACACTGTTGGTGGCATTCACGATAAGGGACGGTCAACCACAGCCACGTGAGGGCGTGGAGAGGGTGGGAGACCCACATGTTTGCGAACGAGTCGTCACGCCAAGCTTGGACTGGCCAGCTTGCGTTGCAATGGTCAGTCGAAGCAAAGAGGGTATACAATAAGTGGGCCACTCTCTATCTGGCCTTACTAGCGAAAGTAAAGCCAGCGGCTGGACGGTTGCTGTGAGCGCGGGAGCAGCCACTCCCTTATTTCCTGACGATAACAAACCAGGCTGTGTGCCAGACGATGAAATGTGTTGTAGGTCTCTTGTGCCAGGCTACTCTATACTAAAACTGACACTGGGCATGCACTTCTTGTAATCTCTGCAATACATATGTTGCAACTAACAAGGCCATCTTCTGATTATTGTTTCAACTCTCACCTCTCCTCAACCCCCAAAGAGAGAGAGAGAGAGAGAGAGAGAGGAGAGAGAGAGAGAGAGAGAGAGAGAGAGAGAGAGAGAGAGAGATTTTCTGAGATCAGCATCGTTTTGTTTGTTGTTTTGCATTATCTACTGGTTGATTGGTTGAAGACAGCTGGTCAAAGGCTCTTAATTTACAAAAAACAAGCCAGCAAAAACCACACACACACTCCTCTGTCATTACCTTTCTCTATACACACCAAAACAAAATCATACAGTTCCTTGAAAGCACATTTGCACACATGTTCAATAATCTACAAGTCCTACAGATGCTGAAGCTTCAGCATCTTTCTGTTTTGACTCCCTGAAGCTGTTGCGAATTTCCTGTTGTTGTCTTTTATGGTGAAGTGGAGCCTGATATTAAGGAACAAATTCACAACAAATGGCACTTGTACATACTTTATACTGTAAAATCTGTTTAATACAGAATACCCCCATCTCTCTCTCTGTCTGCCTCTCTCTGTGTCTCTGTCTCTGTCTGTCTGTCTGTCTCTCTCTCTCTCTCTTCAACGTGTGCGTGTACATGTATATTTTTGTGCTTTTGTATCCGAGGATTGTGTGTGAATATAAATGCGTGTGTGTGTGTGTGTGTGTGTGTGTGTGTGTGTGTGTGTGTGTGTGTGTGTGTGTGTGTGTGTGTGTGTTGCGCGCGCGCGCACACATGTGTTCGCGTGCACGTGTTTTTGTGTGTGTACACGCAAGACTATAAATTTCATGCTGTGTTTCTAGTTTTCACTAAATTGCAGTATTGCTATATTATTTCAGTTACAGTTAGTGTTATATTCTATGCTATACTTCCTCTCTGGGCAGGACCAGATAAAAATGTACAATGTATGTTTATCTGGTACTCGGATAATAAGGATTCATTCATTGATTCATTCATTCATTCATTTTCTCTCTCACCCCTCACTTTCCCCCCCTCCCTTTCGCCCCATTTCACTTCCGCAAGTTTATTAGAACATCCAACTAGAAATCTAAATTATTCTTTGCATAATTATAAATCTCAGTACAATTGTTATCGCAAATAATCAACGTGTACATATAGTAAATTTATCATTCTTAATCCAGCGGAAATAAAACCGGCATCCTTTCTTTCGGGAAGTATGGCAGTTAATTGCACCCTACCACTGCCTCGGCTCCCTATGTTGTTGCCTCCTGTTACAGTCAGGGACGGAGGGAGTGGCCGTTTGGAATGCGGGCATCTCTCGGCTTCACTTTTCGGGAAGAGTGGGCGCTCTTACCGTAGGCAGTATTCTCTTTGGTCGAAGTCAGTCACAGTGGGCCTGGCTTTTACGCTTGTGTCGTCCGACGACTTTTGCAGCGTATACGTGTTCAGTTTCAATTTCTCAAGATGATGTCGTCTCCGCGCCCTGAATGAATTCCATATGCACTATCGTCACAGGTGGGAGAAAATCCAGAATGATCACGGCACACGCCTTAAGCCTGCACATAAACCCATGAGCTGGCCAGGCCCTGAGGTCCTACCTAGATAGTTCCATAACCCTGAGGTCGTAGGGAGCGAGGTGACAGAGACCTAAACTTTTCCCAGGGCCTGCTGGTGGCGCCCATCCCCTCTCCCTCGTTTCAAATTCATACTAATACTCGCATTTTTTTTTAACCAAGACTTAAGAAAGGCAAGAAGGCTAATTGGTTTTCAACCAAGGCACACAGGTCCAGAAGGCACACAGGTCCAAATAGTTTTTCGTCCCCTTCTGAAAGATTAGACTTCAGTTCGATTTTCCGGTCAAACTGAGGAGAAAAGTCTAGGCCTGTATGGAGAGCGAACCCTGGAAGCTCAAGTTTAGTTATTGGCAGGCGAACATCTGAACCATTCTGCCACTCTTGCGGTCTCGTGCAAGCTCAGGGCGTCTGCCAGGTAGACTCTAATTGCTGGCAGAGACGGATGAAGAGCATAATCATTGTATGGAATTGCCCCAGTGCCATGAATCCTTCCTGAACACACTGCAACACTGTGGCAGCCAGCGGGACAGACTGAAAGGGACAAACAGTGGCAGAATGGTTCAGACGTTTGCCTGCCAGTAACTAAACTCCAGGTTCCAGGGTTCGCCCCACGTAGAGGCCTCGACTTTTCTCCTCAGTTTGACGGGAAAATCGAACTGAACGTCTAGTCCTTCGGAGGGGACCAAAAACGAGTCGGACCAGCATGCCATCTGACTTGCGCATGCTAAAGATCCCACGGCAGTTGAAATTCGTGAAGAGTAGGGCATTGCCCTGATGCCTTGATAAAAAAAAAAAAAACATTGGAGAGATAGGGTGATTTCCCAGATCCCACCCCTTGAAAACCAATTAGCCTTCTTGCCTTTCTGCAGTCTTGGTTAAAAAAAAAAGTGAAAATGAATATGAATTTGAAACTAGGGAGAGGTGATGGATGCCGCCCTCATGGTGCTGTCTATACTTAGGAATTTTTTTTATGCGTTTATTAATTTTCGTGATTATCATCATTGTTACTGTTGGTATGGATGTTTTACTTGTAGTGTTGGTGTTGTTGTCACTATGATTTTTCAGACGATTTTTTTTCTTTGTTTCTTTATTCTTTTTCTATCTTTATTTATTAATGCATTGTTAGTTTTGTCAATCCAAAAATGAATAGACACAGACTATTGAAGACTTCTCTCTGCGTCTTTCATTAATGGTTTTATTTGTCTGTTATGGGAGTGATAGATTGATTTCCCAGGTCCCTCTCTCTGAAGACCAATTAGCTTTCTCGCCTTTCTGGTGTCTTGGTTAAAAAAAAAAAGGAGTGGCGCTGCACTATGGCTCTCAATGAAGAGAGCAACCCGAGTTTCAGGTGGTAAATCTTACGTGACAAAAGAAATAAATACAAACTATGAAATGTGAAAAAGTGACCTCCATATTGGCAGTGGGGAGACCAGATTCAACCCAGCGGGTCATAGGCGGGTGATAGTGGAAAGCCGTCAGCAATGGGGGTTAGTTGTCAACTAGGCCAGGCGTACCCAGACCAATAAGCAGTCCCGGACCTCACGACCACAGCCTAAGGGGTGGTATGGCATCATAGAGGCTTTGACTCCCGCGCGCCCTATCCACCAACTAAAAAAACTTAACTTTTTGATTCCTTCACCCAGGAAGCTGGTGGATAGGGTGAGGGTATCAAAAGGTTAAAGTTTTGCTTTGCTAGCATGGCTGGCAATACAGGATGTTGGTGGACAGGCTGTGGGAATCAAAGGGTTACTCCTGTGTCATCATGGAAAAAGGAAAAATGAACATCCTAATCCTGCGTGACCGTGGAAAATAAAAAAGAATATTCTAATCCTATGTCACCATGGACAAGGAAAAAAAAAAGAATATCCTAATCCTGTGTCATCATGGAAAAAAGAACATCTTAATCCTGTGTTACCATAGAAAAAAAATCCCAATCCTGTGTCACCACGGAAAAGGGAAAAAAGAACAACATAATCGTGTGTCACCGAAGAAAAAAGAACATCCTAATCCTGTGTCACATTGGAAAAGGGAAAACACATCCTAATCCTGTGTCACCAAGCAAAAAAAACAACAACATAGTAATCCTGTGTGCCCATGGAAAAAGCAAAAAAAGATCATTCTAATCCTGTGTCACCATGGAAAAAAGAACATCCTAATCCTGAGTGCCCATGGAAAAGCCAGAAAGCTGAAGGGAAAATTGGAGGCCCAGTGACAAAAGCACTGACATTTTGATTTGATTTATTTGGTTTGAGCTTGACGTCAGCATCCACCAGAACGATATATGACGATCGTTTGTGTGTGGTTCGTTCCTTCTTTGACGTAACGTCTTTTCATTGTGAGTGATAATAGACGAATTGTATGTGTTTGCGCGTATGAATGTGTGTATTAATGTGTGTGTGTATGTGTATGTATGTATGTGTGTGAGTGTGTATGTGTGGGGTGTGTGTGTGTGAGCGAGCGAACGAGCGAGCGAGAGAGAGAGAGAGAGAAACAGAGAGAGAGAGAGAGGGAACTCAGAACTCAGAATTGTGTACTTTAATGTACATCGGCCTTTGGCCACAATACAAACATGTGATGGAATGGGGGGGAGGAGATCTGGGTTTTAACAATTCTATATATATATATTTCCTTATAAACACATATACACAAATACATAAAAAGCATATACACTGCACAATAATCACCGCAACTACGTTAAGGAGTCAAAAGATGTCTAAATTTTGTATTGCATGGCAGATAATTGATCGTATTATCAGAATCATGATTTACATTACGTCTTTTAGTTCAAACAACAATACATTAGTTAGACAGACATTAAATCATCATTCAAAGGGTTAAAAAGACACAGAGAGAGAGAAAGTTAGAGGGAGAGAGAGAGAGAGAGAGAGTGTGTGTGTGTGTGTGTGTGTGTGTGTGTGTGTGTGAGACAGACAAGGGAGAGAGAGAGAGAGTGTGTGTGTGTGTGTGTGTGAGACAGACAGACAGATAGAGAGACAAACAGACAGAGACAGAGTGAGAGAACTCAGAACTCAGAACTCAGAATTTTTTAATGTACATCGGCCTTAGGCCACAATACAATAGTCGGTGGGAGGGGGGGGGGGAGTTTTTGTAGATTACACCAATATTGCAATGCGTATGATTGCATCGTCGAACATTGACACTTTCCGCGCTTTCCTCAGTTGAATACTTCGTTGGTGTAACAGTCAACAGATCTTTCTTTTGCTGACTAAATCTAACATTTAATGAAGTAATACACTAAAATAGTACTTGATTATAATTAAGCTTCATCAGTGCATTAGGGCATCAAACAAGTCATAAAGATATTTAATACATATACATATATCGTTCCATTCCTCCATCTACTGGTCAAGCAATTAGTCTCTCTGTATAGCCAACAGCCGGTCAAGTAATACAATCATCACAAATCAACAAATAATTGATAAATCACCTTGCTTGCGAAACATAGGGCTTACTTCACTTTATCCATCTAATCAAACAAATACTTAGTACATTCAGTGTACCGTGGCAACGGTAATCAATCAATCAACTGCCATTCTATCATTTAATTAGCCATCTGAATCCGATCAGTTAAAATACTGAACCGTTTCTCTACCAGTTAAGTTTGTCGCCTAATACAATTACTCATCTATAAACCAAACTAGTTAGCGAGTCACCGAACAATTTGATCAGTTTCATATAAATCATTTTCCCGATCAGTACTTAGTCAGCAACTAATCAATGGATCAATCATTCAGTCAGTGCATCCATCAATCAATCAATGAATTAATCAAACAATCAGTTAAGCAGTCAATCAATGAATCATCAATTTACCAAATATTTGTAAAACAAGTATTAATAAACAATTCGATTTTTCAAAATTATCTTTACCCCCGCGTTTTTGTGCATAATTTACAGTCTGTACACAGTTTATATCGAAATGACTACAAAAATATAATGGAACAAGCGTTAATAGTTTTACCATTTATTATACCTATACAGCATTGTATAATTACTAATGTAATACAGTAATATAGTACTGGTGATGACTTATTTTCGTTAGTTTATTCATTCATGATTTTTTTGCGTCTGTTGATGGCATGAAAAACAAATCTGGACACATTGTATCTATGATGAGAATTTTCTGCTTTGAGCAGTAGATAAAGTGGCATTCTAGCTGAATCTTTGAGGAATTTTACTCTAATATCTGTATAAGTGGGACAGTCATATATAAGGTGATATTCATTTTCCATATGAGTTTTGCAAAAAGGGCATGCCCTTTTGTGAATACTCTCACTATAACGATGTGAATTGTTATTCAGCGGTAGTACATCAAATCTTAGTTGTGTGATTGCCACTCTGAGACAGTAGGCCTATGTATCCATGTCAGAAATATATTTTTCTTTTTCAAAAATTGTTTTGAATGATCTATAGCACTCATATCTGTCACCATCTCTAATAATACTAGTGCATTCTTGGATAAACAGATCGACAAGTCTTTGTCTAAATATGTTTAAAAATAGTTTTACATCCCCAACTCCCTGTTGCAGCCATACAATGTTGAAACCTGTATCACACAGGATTTTTCTTACCTCTGATGCCCAACAATCCTTTCCATTTCTAATCCCAGAAGCATTTGGTAAGCAGAGTGAGAGAGAGATAGAGAGAGAGAGAGAGAGAGAGAGAGAGACAGACATACTGACAGATAGAGAGACAGACAGACAGACAGAGATAGACAGAGACAGACACACACACAGAGACAGAGACAGAGACAGAGAGACAGAGAGACAGAGACGTAGTCATTACTTTGGACTAATCTCTATAACTATACAAACAAAACGCCTATCAGTTTATACACTATTTTTATGTCTGTGTAACTGTTTACGTGTCCGTACATCTGTTTTTATGTATGTGTAACAGTTTATATGTCTGTAGATCTGTTTTTATATCTGTGTACCTGATTATATGTCTGTAGATCTGTTTTTATGTCTGTGTAACTATTTACATGTCTGTAGATCTATTTTTATGTCTGTGTAACTGTTTACATGTCCGTATATCTGTTTTTATGTCTGTGTAACTGTTTATATGTCCGTAGATCTGTTCTTATGTCTGTGTAACTGTTCACATGTCTGTAGATCTGTTTTTATGTCTGTGTAACTGTTTATATGTCCGTAGATCTGTTCTTATGTCTGTGTAACTGTTCACATGTCTGTAGATCTGTTTTTATGTCTGTGTAACTGTTTATATGTCCGTAGATCTGTTCTTATGTCTGTGTAACTGTTCACATGTCTGTAGATCTGTTTTTATGTCTGTGTAACTGTTTACATGTCTGTAGATATGTTTTTATGTCTGTGTAACTGTTTACATGTCCGTAGCTGTGTGTTTATGTCTGTGTAACTGTTTACATGTTTGTAGATCTGTTTTTATGTCTGTGTAACTGTTTACATGTCCGTAGCTGTGTGTTTATGTCTGTGTAACTGTTTACATGTTTGTAGATCTGTTTTTATGTCTGTGTAACTGTTTACACGTCTGTAGATCTGTTTTTTTTATGTCTTTAACAGTTTACATGTCCGTTTTTGAGGATGACAGAAAAGAAGAACACATTATAAAAAAGAACTTTGAAGGACCACCCATAATGAACGATGAAGTTAGAGCGGCACTGAAAAAGATGAAACCAGGAAAAGCCCCAGGACCAGACAACATTACTGATTGAAGCACTGGAGAAATTTGGCATAGAAAAAATAGGTCCTCCTAAATGAAATTTACGACACTGGAAAAATCCCCAAAGATATGTCAA
>JAPXFY010007504.1:0-2500 GCA_030674185.1 Monoplex corrugatus | reverse complement strand
TTGCCCTCTCTTCTGCCCTGGCCTTCTCAGAAAATCCCAGAGCGCGGTGACTGAAACTGCACGCGCATTTTTCTTTGAATTTTGAAATAGCTGGTTTTCTTCTCCCTTAAACCCCGTCCTTCTTTTTGTGGGTGTGTCTGTTCCCTGTTTGTCATTTGTCCTCCTATGTTGGTTGTGTGTGTGTGTGTGTGTGGGGTGTGTGTGGTGTGGTGTGTGGTGTGTGTGGGTGTGTGTGTATCGTCTGATTTCTGTGTATGTGATTCTTTGATTTTTCTGTATGTTGTTCGTTTTTTTCCCTCACTGTACATAGCTCGCCCTTTTGGCCTTCTTTGTTTGTCAGTTGTATGTCTCCCCTCTCTGCTCTGTCTGTATCTCGTCTGTCTGTCTGTCTCTCCTCTCTTTCTTCTCCCCCTCTCTCTAAATTTTCCCCTTTCTCTCCCCCTCTCTCTCTATTTTCCTCTCTCTTCTCTCCCTCTCTCTCTCTTTATCGTCATTCTCTCCTTTCTCTGTTTTTCTCTCTCTCATTCCCTTTTCCCCACCTCTCTCTCTGTCTTCCCTTTCTCGTTCCCCTCTCTTTCTCATTCTTTTCTCTCCCTCTCTCCCTCTTCCCTCCCTCCCTCTTTTCTCCCCTCTCTTTCTAATTCTCTCTCCCTATTTCTCTCTCTCTGACTCTCCTCTTTTCTCTCCCTCCCTCTTTCTCTCTCCTCTCTTTCTTGTTCTGTTCTCTTTCTCTCTCTTTTCCACTCCTCCTCACCCACCTCTCTCTCTTCTTCCCTTTTCTCTCTCTCACACGCACACCTACACACAAAACACACACAACCACACACACACCGCACCACACAACACACCACAACAGAATCACATTTTCTCATTAAATTCATCATCTTCTTCAACAGTAAATGGATTGCCGTATATAATAATAATAAAATAATAATAATAATAATTTTTTTATTTATATAGCACAAATCTTGATAAAATCAATCTAAGCGCTGACGTATACATGCATACATACGTACATACATATGAGCGTATACATGCATACATACATGCATACATACTTACATACATAAATTAAGCTGGGGCGTATACATGCATACATTACATACATAAATAAATCTAAGCATATACATACATACATACATACAAAACATACATACATACATACATACATACCATACATCTACATACGTACGGCACATGCATCATAATAATTACAATATTTATATAGCGCAAAATCTCGACAAAATCAAATCCAAGCACCGAAAAGACACACACGCACACCGCACGCACGCACACACCACGCACACACACTCCCACCACACACACACCACAACACACAAAACAACACACACACACAACCACAACACATACCCCAAAACACACACACACACACCCCCGCATGGCCACAAATGGGGAAAAAAGAATAAAAGCAATAAAAGCAAGAAATAAAACCAATGGAAAACCACAGAGAGCACATCATATACAATTATAAATTTAAAACAAAGTGATTCCCCTCCGAGCAGGAGACAGGCTGCAGAGGGGGTTGAGTGAGGTTAGGATTTTATGCAGAGGAGAAAAGGTGGGGTTTTGGAGAGCGGATTTTGAAGGAGGCAAAAGTAGGTTGCTGACGGACTGAGAGAGGAAGTTTGTTCCGGAGAGTGGACCAGAAAAAGAGAAGGCTCGTGGGACCATAGGTATTGATTCTTAGTGCGTGGAAAGCGAAAAGTCAGAGGATCAGAGGCAAAAATGTTCACATTACTGTAAGTCTCCAGAGAAGATGAGAAGACACAAAAAGAAAATGGGCAAAAAATCCCGAAAAGAACGCTGTATGAGAGAGATGAAAGCTTTTAAAACCGCCAAGTGTGTTTCGTAGAAAAGTATCGCCCGCCACTAACCATTTCTCTGACGTCTGCCCTCTGCTGTCTCCCTGGCTTCTCAAAAGTCCACAGACGCGGTGACTGAAACTATCAGCTATTTTTTTTCTTTGAAGTTTTTTGAAAACTGTTTTTTTTCTCCTTAGCCCCGTTTCTTCTTCTTGGCTGGTTGTCTGTTTCCCTTGTCTGTCAGCTTGTCTTCTGTCTGTCGGGTTTTGTCTGTCTGTCGTGTCTGTACGAGATTTTTTTTTTGTTTATCATTAGCTTCCCCCCTCACTGTCCCCAAAACTCTCTCTCTTTGGTCCGCTTTGCTTGTCTGTATGCATTGCCTCTTCTCTCTGTTTTTCTTTTCTCTGTTTCTGTCTCTTCTGTCTGTCTTTTCTCTCTCTCTCTCTCTTTCTCTCTCTTTTCTTTCTTTCTTTTCTCCCCTCTCCCCTGTCTTCCCTTTCTCTCTCTTTATCTGTCATTTTCTCCTTTCTCTGTTTCTCTCTCTTTCTCTACTCCCTGTCTTCCATTTTCTTCTGTCTCCCTTTTCTCTCCCCTTCTTTCCCTTTTTTTCTCTCTCTCTTTCTCCCTCCTCCCCCACCCTCTTTCTCTCTCCCCCCCTCTTTTTTTTTCTCTTTTTC
>JAPXFY010007503.1:0-10657 GCA_030674185.1 Monoplex corrugatus | reverse complement strand
CCCAGTCCATATTCCTGCCATAGAGAGCAGAACACAAATTCTTCCCGCGATAATGGTAGAGAAACAATTATTTATATACATCCCCAATTCATCTTTCTGTTATAGATAATAGAACACAAATATCTTTCATGTGATACATGGTGGAGACTGTGGTCGATCCCCCTCACCTACTCGTTAGCATGAATAGAGTTTTAAAAAAAATCTAAAACAACATGTGAATAAATGTTAACAGAAATAACGAAAAAAGGGACACACAACGAGAAAAGTGAGAGCCTTACAGAAATAATGTTTTGTTCGTTGTTCTTTGCTACTTCTACATACATGAAGACTTTATTGCTTGCTCGTTTGTTTGCTTGTACAGTGTTGTAAAGTGAAAAGCATTTCAAAGTCAACTTCAAGTATTGACAGAGCCACGTATCCCCTACCGACACAGTTAAGGATCTAAGCCAAGCGATGTGCGGTCAGCTAAACTTTCACTTTCTTCACTCTTCGCTGAAGGCGTTTTTCTACAGGCGAATGACAAAGATACATGTGTGTAGCAACTTAGATTGGCAAGTCAGTAAACTTACGGCCTCAGTCTTGATTCGTTTTTATTAGCTGATTAAAGCTTTTAGGCCTGGATACAGTGTTGAGGCAAGTTACCAGATCATTTTCTGTTACTGACCACGTTCGTACTAGTCATTCTTCAACATGGTGTAATTTTTTAGTGTAGTTTCTTCATTTCCAATAGTTCGTAAATGGTTGCTTGACAAAGACATAGGACGCACAGCGGTAAACAAACTTTGCCCACCCTCCCACCCGTGTCAGTGTAACTGTAGTAGAGGGTAGGACACATGCAATACTCTGACCGTAAGGGCAATGTGTGTCCACACACAGGCCTTGACTCACTTGACCATGACTGCTATAGCTCGAGTTTGTCACTTTTATGAATCAGCCAGTGCTCATTGAAATGGTTTCTCTCTTTTTGAGAGCTACCACCTCACTCGCCCTATCTTCGGCCTCCGTCGGCTAAGGCAGATAGACTACAATGGTCACTGTCACCAATCCCTTAGACTGGCCGTCCGTCGGGGTGCCTCCGAAGACTTGACAACAACCTTTTTCCACTCCTCCCTGCTCTCCGCTTTCCTTAGGGTATCCCTCAGCTCCAGGCCCGTCCACTCTCGAATATTATCTTCCCATCTCTTCTTTTGTCTGCCTCTTTTCCTTCCTCCCGAGACTGTGCCTTGCAGGATTGTCTTGGCAAGGACAGATGATCGAGTGATGTGTCCATACCATGTTAGTTTGCGTCGTCTTACTAAGGTCAGGAGGTCAGTGTAAGGCCCGATTTCATTTTGAATTCTTCTTTTGACTTCGTCATTCGTGATGCGATCTCTGTATGTGACGCCGAGAAGTTTACAAAAGCATCTCATTTCAACCACCCTAATTCTTCTTTCCGTATCCGCTGTTAAGGTCCATGATTCGCAAGCGTATAAGAATATTGACATGACCAGGGAACGCATCAGTTTGATCTTTGAGCTGGTGGCGATGTTACTGTTGTTCCATATGGTTCTGAGCTTGGTCATTGCGGCTGTGGTCTGGGCTATTCTGGAGAGTATTTCGGGCTTAGATCCCTCATCTGACACGACTGATCCCAGGTATTTGAAACTGGGAACACTTTGGAGTTTTTGGTTATTGACCATTACATCAGCCATAAAGTGGTTGTTGCGATTGGTCATTATTTTCGTTTTCTCGGTGCTGATTTCCATGCCATAATCAGAGGAGGTCTTTCCAAGACAGTCCACTAGGTTAATTAACTCTTGTTCTTTTCCGGCAAGGCCGTCAATGTCGTCTGCAAAACGTAGGTTAGTGATGTTTCTACCTCCAATGCTGACTGTTCCTTCATGTTCCTCGAGTGCCTCCGTCATTATTCTTTCTAGGAAGATGTTGAAGAGAATAGGGGAGAGTAGACAGCCTTGGCGTACTCCAACTGTCGTCCGGAACTGTCGTCCGGAACCATTCTCCAATATTGTTGTTGAAGAAGACTGCGCTGTTGGCTTTATTGTAGAGGTTCTCTATGACTCTTGTTAAGTTGGCGTTGATGTTGTACAGCTTCATGGTTGCCCACAAGGCTTCGTGCCAGACTCTGTCGAATGCCTTTTTAAAATCGACAAACACATGGTAGAGCTCTTGTTGGTGTTGGAGGTACTTTTCCGTAAGGATTCTGACGTTGAAGATTTGTTCTGTTGTGCTGCGACCTGGCCTGAAACCGGTTTGCTCTTCAGCAATGATTTTCTCTGCCTGTGGTTTTAGTCTATTTAGGATGACTCGCAGCATGACTTTACTGGGGTGACTTATGAGGCTGATGGTGCTATAATTTTGACATAATTGCAGATTGCCTTTCTTGGGGAGGGTGATGATCAAGGATTGAGTCCATGGTTTTGGCCACTCGCCTGTCTGCCAGATCTTGTTGCAAACGATCATGAGCATGTCAATCGCTGGGTCTCCTCCTGCTTGAACCATCTCTGCTGTGATGTTGTCTACTCCCGCTGATTTTCCGGGCTTTAAGGATGCCACTGCTGCCACTATTTCCTCAGCATAATGCTATCTTTTGCGTCGTTTGATGATGGTGGGACATTAAGCACACTAGGGTCTCCTGTACTTCTGTGAGTGTACAGCTCGGAGCAATATTCGGTCCACCTGTTTAATATATCTTTTTTCTTCTGTGAGGCATTTCCCTTCTTTGTTCTGGATGGTGGTCGTTGGTCCTTGTCTGGTGCTGGTCAGGTCTTTGACAGACAATGGTAAAAGTTACAACTTATTAGCGGTTGTCGAGCAGGTTTCTTCTGCGTTTGTTAATACAGCTTTTGAGCAACGGTTTTGTTACAGGTTTTTCTTATAAATTGGTGATGGGTTGTACGGATTTCATTTCCTTGCTGTATTCCTTCGTCTGCTTCATTCGTGTGGTAGTGTTGGATCTTTTTGTTTGGGTGCTTTCGGTCTTCTTTGAGTGTGCTGTAGATTCAGTCATACTGAGAGAAATTAATTGTTTCTTGGCCATGCATGATACGACTATTCCTGAGCCATTCCTAGTACAGCCTATTACTATATCATCGTTATCGCTCTCCCGTCTCTTCAAGTCAGTGTAACAGAGAACTCGCAGCCATTCTCCAATGTCCAGTATTTTAAACAATCGTTACTTCCCTCCGTATACAACGACATCGTATTCTTGTTTATTGTCCATGTTTTATCTTACAGTTCTGTATTCTAACTGAACGCGCTGTGGTCTTGATACTTCTGATTACGTGTATGTTCAACCATTTGCCTGCCTAGTTTGTCTTGTGTACACGTCATTTGATTACGCGGAACCGTTAAAACATTTTGGTTGCTATGCAATTGATCCTTCGTGGTTCTTTTTGACTTTCGAGTTGCATTGTCAGGTTCGTCGTTCCGTCAGTCCATGTCGTTCCGTCAGTCCATGTATATTTTGTTGTTGTTCAATGCGTAATTAATTGTTGTATAACTCTACAATCGGTCGTCATAGTAGACAAACATGTGGGGAATTCTGAAGTGAAAAAATTCACACGTTAGTCGGTTATCACTGAGACTGGAAACCATCTGGGTGAGCTATACACTCGACTATTAACAGTGTGTCGACACTTGTGCTGGTATGCAGTGCTTTTCTTTTCATCCTCCCGAGTTATACGTAGCGGTACGCATCTTTTCGTAAGTCCATTAGTTCATGCACAGACTTACTGCTCGTAATCTCCTACAGTTCAGTTTCAATTGCCGACCCCTACATGGTTTTGTATTCTGTTGGTCTGTTGTTTGGTTACACATCGCACATCATATGTGCTACAACTGATACGTGGTTTACTTGCCTGAGTGCGCTTATTGATATGTAATAACACATTGCTTCGCACTTACACAGGTTTTTCTGACATGGTTCTCGTGCATCAGTGCCACATACTAGCATCTTACCTGCCGCTCATGCTACATTTGTGCTTCGTACTACGTGGCAAAACGATGAAGAGTCAAGCGCTGGCAGCTCTGAGTATTGCCTCGTCTTCCATTTCATAATGTGTTTTCTACGACATATGTCATAGGGCTGAACCCTGCTCTACTTGTACTCCGATGGTGAGTTGTATGTATACGTCAGATGGCCAGATACTGGTGGCCCTGATCTTACTTCATTCCTACTTGATGGCGCGCATTGTACGACATATGTCATAGGGCTGGAACCCTACTTCTACTTCATGGTGTGTATTGTGAGACATTTATTACTGGGTGCCGTGCTTTAGGACCCGACAGTGCATATGTCTATCCTTCAGAGGATTTATCGATTCACACGAAGCACATGTAGCCTTGTTAAAGTTTAATCGTCACTGCTTAGTCGTCACTGAGGAACTGATGTTTGATGCAAAACCATGCTTCCCTTGTGTCCAAAAATTAAGAATCAGTTCAGTGTGTCTACAGTATCTTCCTATAATGACCAGCAGTCTTCTTAGGATTGTCACAGTACCTTAGATACTTGTCTTGATAATGAGTATTGCGTATCACTTATGATTCTGCGTCTTCGTTTTTATGTGTGCGTTTCGATACTAACGTGTTTCCTTAGTTGCCAGTGACAGTCTCTCGATTTTCGACGTGAAGTATTGACTCATAATTAGCACATTGCATGGATCATATCATCCATTTATGCCTTGTTTTGATAAACGTTACGATGCATTATATAATCTCCTTCTTTCAGTGGATGATGAAGAATACTTAATCAACTCATGCATTACTTCTTACTTCTACTGCTTTTACCAGTTACATATTATGTCCGGTGCCAGTTACTACTGTTCATACTACTTTGTGCTTCATGCTACATGGCATACCACCATAGGGACTTAAACGCACAGCCCTTGGTATTGCCCAACTTTTTTTTCCAATTTATTTTGGTGTGTGTCTTGAGTGGCACTCGTCACAAGGTGCCGTACTTGAGGGCCTTAAAGTGCATATGTGTCGATCCTTTCATCAGAGGATTTTTCAGTTCACATGATATGGCACACATGATCAAAAACTGATGAAAGTATGTACAGTGACGTGAATGATTACTACTGAGGAAATGACACCATAAGTATGCAAAAATTCTTCTTTTCTTGTGCTCAATAGCAGTGATTCAGTCTATAGAGTCGGATGTATGGTACTAGCAATCCTACTGTCTACGGACCTACCTTCTTATTTGTTTTGTGTATGTTGTGGTACTAACGTGTTTGTTTTGTCGCTGGCAAATATTCCTCACAATACAGGAACCATCACGGTCTCACTCCAAATGTTAATATTCGGTTGAATGACGGTTATCAATCATTTCACAGGTCCGTCGCAAGCCTTTCAATCTTGAACGTCAACTGTTCATGATTAAATATTCCGACATATTTAATTAACCGTTGCATAGTATGTTCAACGTTTCCATACTCTTCTGAGCATTATCGCATTGGAAATCTATTGCAAGTGCCAGTGCCCTGCTGCTCCCATCTTACCTCCTTGCATTCATCTTCATTCGTTACGGTATACAGTCGTTACTATAGCGACACCGTCCTCAGAATGATTGCTCGCGCTCTAGAGCTCATTTATTTCATTCACACCCTGTCTTATTCTGTGCATGATTTCATTCTTATGCTCCTTAAGCGTTCATCTGCTCAATGCAAATTTTGCATTCATTTTTTTACCTTGCGTTCATAAAACGTTCATCGACTTATTTTATATCTGCGTTCATTACATATTTACCACGTTGTCCTTCTGTTCATTGGTTTCATGCAACCCGGGGGTATTATTTTTTATCATTGCGTAACATATGTTGTCCTCTCATCCTCTGGTATTATTGCGTATCATACGTTATAATCTAATTATATAGCATCATCTTGTATCATTTCCTACTGCATGGTATTGTCTCCTATCCAATTGTGTCAGTTCACGTTATTTCACGTCATACGGCACCATATCATTTTTGTCTCCCGGTGTTCTTCTTATTCTTTCTGAGAACTACACTGGTGTCTACTGCGTACAACAACACATGTGTTGAACATTTTTTTCCTAATCGTACTAACCCTACTAACGATTGTAACATTGTTCACTTGATTTTGAACTTTAGCTTTATGAGACCAACATGTTCTATTTCATTATTCATTTGCTGATCATGTATATGCGATTAAAAAAAAATTGGTATGATGAAGTCATTTGAGCTCTGTTACAAGTTTGCAAGACTTCTTATACCCTATCCCGTACCAAGGAGACATGCCACTTCATGTTACTTCATTTACTTTTTCAACGTGCTTGTGTGTACAACCATTTCTAATGATCTTCACAACTGGCAAAATGAACATTACCAACGTTGAACATTACCAACATGAAACACTGTGTCGCAGATTCTTCCTATGTGATGAACATTATACGTGCTACAAGTACACTGACTTCGTCACCATTGTTTATTCACGAGACTCAGCACATATTCTGTTGATAGTTCAATTGGCACTTCTCTTTGATGAAAGCTTTTCACTTCCTTGCAGTAACTTTAAATTATCATAATGGCTTCACGGTGCAGTGCAGCTTACCACTGCTTCTCCTGCAATCTTGTAAGGATATCAAGTATCAGCCTGTCAATGATCTATTGCTGCATATGATTCATTCTTCTGAAATGATTTTTATGGTTGTTTACATGTATGAAGTGTGTTTTCAGGTATTGGTTATAAACATTCTTAAGAGTTCTTTTCTCAACCTGCATTTCTGTATGTGTATCTTGTGTTTCCAGGATATATTTCTCCATACATGCATTGTGTTTTTCAAGCTGCATTGTTTTTTCTGAATTGCGTTTTCCTTGTATTCTTATTTTGCATTTTTCACGCCATGCCTTTTTTATGCCTTCTTTTATGCGTTACATATTCTTATTCTATAGTACGATACTACAGAAAACTTCAGTGGTTTCTTTTCACATACATTGCCAAGTCAACTTATTCTTGACGTGGATGACAAGCGATTGCTTTATTTGAATGCTGTATTTTCCCATCCCATTCCCTCAAATTCCCATGAATCAGAACACATTGTGCAATAAGCTACTGGTCTTCCTTATTGGGATGATTCCACGCAACTACTTCTGCTCATCATCCCAGTGTCCTGCAGCTGGTCTCTGCTCCAGTCATCTCAGCTCAACAACTGAAGCCATCCTTCATCCGATTCCAACGTTACGTGGACTCCTTTCACACACCATCATCTTCACTGTGGTATTCACCGCTTCATCCACAGTTTGCATATGAGACACATCGACACACATGCCCATTCACATTGCTGCTCTAGAGGGTGAAACTGACAATACATGTTGGCATAAATTCTGCAATGAACCATGCCACATGCAACACCACCCCTATCTCAATGGTCATCATGTGGTTTGCAGTTCTTCTCTGTCTTCAGTCTTCCTACTTGGTGACACGCCACATTATGTCCATCTTCAGTGCTTTCTTTGACGTCCTTCAGCATACGTCATATGGACATGAACTATGTGTGCATGGTGTCTTTCGTGGTGCAAGTACGACATATGTACACGTGTGAGAGTCTTCACGGTGTAAACAGAACTTTGCCTACCACAGATGGTGAACGAGATTTTCCTGGAACTGACCTCCCCATCTCGGCTGCTACAGTGCTGCTGTCAGCATGCACATGTCTGTTCAGATTCATCCCATTTACCATAAATCTTTGATAAAATTCCTTATTCCCAAACCTCCCTATCGCCTGTCAATCATGTGCCAGAATATGTGCTGAATTGTATCTTATTTCCTCACGTTCCCATTCCCTTTATACTGTTACATGAAAAAATGAGGACAATTTTTTGTGGGGGAGGGGATATATTATCACAGGGGTCCCTCTAGGGGGGAAGAAGTGTTCAGACCGAATTGTTAGACGGGTAAATAAGGTTTGTGTAATGGAGATCACGCCATCCATGGTTCGACGGGCTACTCAACATTTTCCACTCAAACGGGAGCTAACGCTTACATGGTCCTATCCATTTTTAGTGGACGTAGATATAGATTACCTAGAATACCAACATGCGTCAGCAGTTACCAATGTCCAAGGAAATTTCCAGAAAGCTGAATAACAACCATGGCCACTAGGCCAAGATCACTAAGTTACTCAATTTTCGATGTCCTGTTCGATGGATGAAGGACAGCTGAAGGACAGGTGGGAAGGTTTGTGACAAAAACAAAGCTTGGTAAATGGAATCTCACCTGTATAAAGACTAGTCAGTCAGAGTAGTCAGGAGGGGTCGGCACTGAGTCAGCGAGCGAGAGACGGCTAGTATCCAACCTATCTTAGAGGTATGTGACCCACGTTTCATTTTATACTTTCGTTAGGGTGGGGATAGGAATAGGTAGTATTTTATTTTCCATGAAGCAAACAGAGAGGGAATACAGTAGGACATATGGAAGTGTTCAGTATTCCAGTGATATGTATGCTAGTGAAGATTCGTAGTGCATCTTAGAGTTTTAGGACTATAAGGACTCATGGCACGCGCGAATGGTGAATTACGCTTTTGCTTAATTGCATAAAGACTTTGTAGTTATCAATCTATGTGTGGACTACTCATGAGAAGCATGTCTAATGTGGGGTAGTGCATTTCTTCTCGTCACAGAAACACCTTGACAAACATCCCCAACTCTTTATAAACATCCTTAATTCTTCCCGCGATAATGGTAGAGAAACAATTATTTATATACATCCCCAATTCATCTTCCTGTTATAGATGATAGAATACAAACATCCTTCATGTGATAGTACCATAGTTTATCTTAAAGACTAACACACAGGCCACTGCTCACGGTGTAGTGGACATGGGAAGAAAAATCCCTCTCTGATCGACAATTGAACTAGAGTTTCTCGCATCCTAGATGCTCTATCCATTAAGCCACGCACTGCCATTCGAATAGGTGAATATGTATCTAACTTATAAATTCTCCCTGTTTGCGGACGATTTTGCAGTTTACGCAAGTGGAAGCTTCTTTGCAGGCGTTCAGTGACGGCTGCAGTTGTGTGTAGATAAGATCCAGCAGTGGGCAGAGACAAACGGCTTTACTTTTTTCGCAACCAAAAACACAGTGTATTCACTTTCATAACCTGCGAGAATTTTTTTGCTGCTCCAGAAATTCGTCTGGGAAAGTGCATCATTCCAGCTGTAAAAGAAGCTAAATTTCTGGGCTTGATTTTTGATGAAAAATTGAACTTTCTCAGTCATATCCAACATCTAAAAACATCGTGCCAGAAAGCTCTGAATATTCTTCGAGTGGTAGCTCATACAGACTGGGGTGCCGACAAGAAAACGCTACTACACCTGTACAGAGCTTTAATTCGCTCCAAACTGGACTATGGCTGTGTAGTATATGGGTCTGCGAGAGCGTCGTACCTAAAGGCACTTGATCCCATTCACCATCAAGGGCTGCGCCTATGTCTTGGTGCATTCAGAACAACTCCTGTGTGTAGTTTGTATGCAGAGGCAGGGGAGCCTTCTCTGAGCAACCGTAGACTGAAACTAAGTTTAAATTTTTGTTTGCAACTGTTCTCTGAACCGAAAACCCAGCCTACGACTGTGTCTTCAACCCCAGATTTGAAAGTGACTTTGAAAAACATCCAAAAGTGACTCTTCGTTTGGGCTGCGTGTCCGTCCCCATTTAGAAAAGGCAGATATAAATTTAGCAGTTGTTAATGACTTCTCCAAGTTTCCAGATAGTCCACCATGGACGTTGAAAACACCGAAGGTTTGTTTTGATCTTGCTTCCTTCCGTAAAGACAATACCAGTGCACTGGCGTACAAATCGTTTTATGCGGAAATGTGGTGAAAAATCTCCATCATCCCCCAGAATCTTCACTGATGGGTCCAAGTGTGATGAAGGTGTTGCTGCCGCTGCCTTCTGCTTCGAGATTCCCCAATCGAGCATTTTCAAAACGTATTCCATCTGAAAGTTCTGTTTACACTGCTGAACTGACTGCTCTGGTTTTGGCACTGAAAATGGTGTCCCAATCCAAACACAAAGAGTTTCTCATTTTTTCTGACTCCCTTTCTGCTTTGCAAGTAAATCGCTTGCCGAAACATTAGTCACCCTGAACTTGTGAAGTTCTTTGAACTGTATTCTACTCTTGCAAATGAAGGTTACGAGGTTGTTTTTGCCTGGATTCCTGGCCATGTTGGTATTGGAGGCAATGAAAAGGCTGACTACCTGGCCAAGACAGGCTACAATGACAAAAATGTCTAAGTCCTTGATCCCTTACACAGATGTCAAATTTAAAGTACACAGTTACGTAAGAAATCTGTGGCAGGAGAATTGGAATAAACAGACAGATAACAAACTCTTCCATATCCGCGCTAAACCTAAAAGAAATTCTCCCATCTGCTGCAGGAAACCGTAAGAAAAAGACAGTGTTAAGTAGATTACGCACGGGTCACACATCCTACACTCACTCGTACCTTTTAAAAAATGAAGAAGCACCATGGTGTATACCGTGTGATGAGCTGTTGAGATCCGACATCTCCTCCTCGATTGCTGGGACTTGTACGATGTGAGACAAAAGCACTACACGGCAGATTCCTTAAAGGAGCTCTTCCGAGACGTCCCTCCTGATGCAATTTTCCAGTTTTTACGAGAGATCAATAGAT
>JAPXFY010007502.1:7500-10659 GCA_030674185.1 Monoplex corrugatus | reverse complement strand
ACAGGTGTGAATTTGCTCGGTGTGAATCTCGTTGAGCAGAAATAATGCGTGTGACCTCACGTCTGCCGAGTTGTGAATGGGTCTCACTTTTCTTTAAAAGTCAAAGAAGGTAAAATAGTGAGGGCGAAATGATGTCCACCGTCGTCACAATAGGTGCACTGTCCCCGAGAAAATGTAGATGTCCACCACTTTTAACTTCCCTACGATTTCATTCTCAGTTTCAGTGTTATGGGAAAACGCTTTCCCCTTTTATCTTACTGCACCCTATCCCCCTCCCCTACCCCTTCATCGTTTCCTACCTTCGAGATCACCTGCACCAGATCACCTTCCTCCCTCCTTCTCCGTCGTTTGAATAAATTGTTGGGATTGGCTGGATGGTGGTGATATGGAGATACATACACACACACAATACACACACCCCACACACACCACACACAAAACACACCACACACACACACACACACACACACACTATATAATATATATATATATATATATATATATATATATATATATATATATATATATATATATATATAGGAAGAAAGAAACTCTAGGGAGAAAGAAAGAAAGAAAGAAAGAAACTCTAGGGAGAGCTAGACAACAGAAGGTCTTCAGAGAAGTAACCCCCTTTAGACAAGTGTTTCGGCCCTGAATTCCTTACACTCTCGGGGGGCCGGGCCACATCCAGGTCATGACTCCTGGATGCCCTTCTGCTGTTGTCTATTTTTTTTTTCCCACGCCGGGGATCGAACCTGGGCGATTCTGCGCTTCAGAACTGCGGTACGCGGTTTTAACCAATGTGCTAACGGGGCACACATCATCTGTAGGGAATTTAATCCTTATGAAGTTAACTTTTTTCGTTCCTCCTTGCCCAGATCCAGCTTGAGCTCCTTTCTGCTGCCTCTGCCATCGCTTTAAGGGCTCTAGTCCTCTTCTTCCCAGAAATGGCGAGTTGTTTCATGAGATCATAAGCGGAGGTGCCCACAAACCCTCTTGCCCCGACCTCTATGGCGAAGATTTTGACCCGCAGACCTGCTTTCTTCAGGGTGCTGGCAAGACGGCGTATTTTTCGGTCTTGTAGATATGTGCTTCTTCCATTCTGCTTTCGTATGGCACAGTGAGTTCTATCAGAATCACTTGTTTCGAGGAGTCAGAGTGGAGAGCGATGTCTGGTCTCATGCCTGTCTTGCTGATGACATCTGGGTAATTTCTCCACTCTGGGAGGTCTGCTGTACACTCCCAGTCGACTGCTCCATCCAGAAGACCCTTTGGCAATGTGCTGGTTGTCATAGCACTTTCGGGCCAGACCTGTTTCCCTCCTGCTTTGTAGAACGTTGTCATAGCAATTGGTGCGTTTGGGGTCATGGTTTTTTCGCTAACCACATCTGTGATCACTTTCAGAACTTGGTTGTGCCTCCATGTATACCTTCCTTGGCTAGCGCTACTTTGCAAGAGCTTAGGACATGTTCCACTGTTTGTTTCTTCTGACAGAGCGGACATGCTGGTGTCGTCTGCTTTCCCCCATTTCACTAAGTTTGCATTCGAGGGAGCAGTCATATACAGATCTGAGGAGGAAGCTTATCCTTAGAGGAGCCATGTGCCACATATCGTTCCAGCTGAGACTTCTTTGGAGTGCACTGTCCCATGTTGTCCATTGCCCCTGTTGACCTTGCTGGACTGCCTTCTGCACTCTTTTGACATCTTCTTCTTCCTTCAACTCCTGTATGATCATGTCTCTTTTTTCCTTCCCTTTGGCTTTGGACCACCACTGCATTTTTGTTGCTCCCAGTCCCTGTCTGTTGGTTTGCGTGTGTCCAATTATTTCTTTGATGCTGAGGTTTCTCTTGGCATTGTTTACAGCCTCTTGGACTTTCCACTTTCTGCCAGTTCTCAGCTTTGGATGAACTGATCTCACGATATTGTCTTCCGATTCCTCCAGCATGCTCAACAGTCTTGCTTTTACAACTTTGTATTCCTCCACTATGGATTTGAGAGGTAGCTTCAGCATAGCTTGACGACAGTAGAATGCAACATCAGTGAGACCAGGTGGGACACCGAG
The DNA here is from genome assembly GCA_030674185.1 of Monoplex corrugatus. Taxonomy (NCBI): domain Eukaryota; kingdom Metazoa; phylum Mollusca; class Gastropoda; order Littorinimorpha; family Ranellidae; genus Monoplex; species Monoplex corrugatus. Next base: position 8,597 of record JAPXFY010007502.1, on the reverse strand, counting down.
CCATTTTCTTGTGTATTTGTTGATTTTGGCTTCCGTTGCTTCGACTGTGCTGGTGCAAATGTCATAGATTAGCAGTGGCCACAGCAGCTTTGGTATCAGCATGAACTGTAGACACCAGACTTTGTATTTGCCTGGCAGTCCGCAGTTATCTATTTTCTTCAGGCCTTCTTCTGCTGTTTGCTTGGTTTCACATCCCCTTTGTGTGTCTTTCAGGGAGTCATCATACCATCTTCCGAGACTTTTTACTGGCTCTTCTGTGACAGTGGGGATGGCTTGGTTGGCTACCATGAATTTGACTGAATCTGCCACTTTTCCTTTTCGCAGTGAGAGACTTCGGGATTTCTTAGGTTTGAACCTCATTCTTGAAGAGGCCACCAGCTCATCCAGCTGCTTTAAGATTTGGTGTGTCTCTTCCTCATCCGTGGACAAGACTGTTGTGTCATCCATGAAAGCTTTCAGAGGAGGCATCTGGTATCCATCTCCCAGATTCACTGGACCTGAACTCTTCATTGCAGCTTTCAAGATGACTTCCATTGCCAACACGAACAGTATGGGAGAGATTGCACAGCCCATTGCAATGCCCACCTCTAGGTCTATCCAGTCCGTGGTGTATTCTTTGGTAGAGAACCGCATTGAGAACCCTTGGAAATACTTCCTCAGCATTGTTCGGATGTTTTCTGGGATGTGATACATTTCAAGAGCCAGCTGGATCATATCGTGTGGAACTGATCCATATGCATTCGCCAGATCAAGCCAAACTACGTCAATGTTTCTCTTCTCTGTTCTTGCTTTTTGGATGGCATCCCAAATCAACGTGGCATGTTCCAAGCATCCAGGCATTCCTGGTATGCCTTCCTTTTGGACTGACATATCCAGATACTTGTTTTCAGTCAGGTATTTTGTCAATCTTGCTGCCATAACAGAGAAGAAGATTTTCCCCTCGACGTTCAGAAGTGATATTGGCCTGAACTGATTGATGCTGCTGGAGTTCTGCTCCTTCGGAATGTACACTCCTTCAGCTCTCATCCATTGGTCGCTGATCTTCTGGTTCCTCCATGCTGATCGAATCATCTTGTGGAGCCACTCGAGCACTTTTG
>JAPXFY010000750.1:40000-45000 GCA_030674185.1 Monoplex corrugatus | reverse complement strand
CCTGTTGACTCGCACCACTTAGTGTTACTCGGACATTAAGAACTGGATGACGTTCAACAAACTTCAGCTTAATGACGACAAGACAGAAGCTATCCTCATTGGCACCCGTCAGAAACTTTCTCAGCTGCCTCCTCTTTCTCTCCCATTATGTAACACATCAGTCCCAATTTCTGATTCAGCTAAAAACCTTGGTGTCTGCATTGACTCTACCCTCTCCATGAACAACTTTGTTTCTCAAACTGCCAGATCTTGCTACTATCATCTCCATCGTATAAGCCTGATCAGGAAGTATCTCTCTGTCGAAACAACTGCAAAACTCGTTCTCTCCTTCATAATGTCTCGCATTGACTATTGCAATTCACTCCTGTCTGGTCTTCCTGCCTCCACCATTCACATCCTACAGCGCATTCAAAACAATGCTGTACGCCTTGTACTCAAAAAGAAAAAAGCTGACTACATATCTCCTCTCCTGGCACAACTTCACTGGCTCCCTGTATCAAAGCGCATACAGTACAAACTAGACACCATGTGCTACAAAAGCCTCAATAACGCAGCCCCCGATTACCTGTCAAGCCTACTTGAGATCTATCTTCCCTCACGTACCCTCCGCTCTGCCTCCGATCCTCTGACTTTTCGCTTTCCACGCACTAAGCTCAATACCTATGGTCCACGAGCCTTCTCTGTTTCTGGTCCACTCTCCTGGAACAAACTTCCTCTCTCAGTCCGTCAGCAACCTACTTTTGTCTCCTTCAAGTCCGCTCTCAAAACTCACCTTTTCTCCTCCGCATAAAATCCTAACCTCACTCAACCCCCCCCCCCCCCCCCCTCTGCAGCCTGTCTCCGCTCGGAGGGGAATCACATGGTTATAATATATAATTGTATATGCTATGCTCTCTATAATTTTCCATTGCTTTTATTCTTGCTTTTATTGCTTTTATTCTTTCTCCCCATTTATAGCCATGCGTGTGGTGTGTGTGTGTGTGTGTGTGTGTGTGTGTGTGTGTGCGTGCGTGCGTGCGTGCGTGCGTGCGTGCGTGCCTGCGTGTGTGTCTGCTTCAGCGCTTAGATTTGATTTTATCAAGATTTTGCGCTATATAAATATTGTAATTATTATTATTAATTATTATTATTATCTAATCATTCATATGTTTATCTACTTATACGTTTATTCATTCATTCATTCATCTATTCATTTATTCATTCGTTCATTCATTATTTGTTTATTTGTTATTGTATGTTTACTTGTTTACTGTTTGTTTGCTTGTTTTTGTTTTGATTTGTTTTTGTTTGATTGTTTGTTTGTTTGCCTGCGTGCTTGTTTGCTTATTTGTTTGTTTGTTTTTTGAGATGTGAGAATTCTCAGCAAACGCTGGTAAGAATTCTAGGTTACGGAAAATTACTTGGAACATTCCTCTTTACTTAATGCGTGTGTATACGTTGCTCACGGCACAAGCCTTAAGCCTGCGCATAAACCCACGAGCTGGCCAGGTCCTAAATAGTTTGATAACCTTTGGGTTGTAGGGGAGTGAGATGGCAAAGACCTCAACTTTTCCCGGGACCAGGTCCACAAGGGGCAGCACCCATCACCTGTCCCTCGCTTCAAATTCATATCTATATTCACATTTTAATTACCAAGATTTCAGAAAGGCAGGAAGGCTTATTAGTTTTCAAGGGGTGGGACCTGAGAAATCAACCAATCTCGACCTGAGGAAATCAACCCGTCTCTCCAATGATTCATAGCAAGGCAGCCGGGCAATGCCCTGCTCTTCACGATTTTCAACTGCCAGTGGGATCTTTAGCGTGACAGGTCCAGAAGTCACACGGGTCCGACTTGTTTTTTGTCCCTTTCCGAAAGACTAGACGTTCAGTTCGATTTTATGGTCAAACTGAGGTGAAAGGTCGAGGACACTACTTACAGGATCTGACACTTGGAAATTGGAATTCCAGTCGAAAGATGTGGATTGGAATCCAATTTGCTTAGGTGTCTGCCACCTGTTGGGTAAAAGGTGGAGATGTTCCCCCTCTCTCAGGTCCTTATCCGTGCAGACCTGTTAGTGTCTAACCCCCTTTCGTGTATATACGTAAGCAGAATCTCAAATATTCACGTTATTTTTCTATCTTTTATATATTTATTAATTTATTTTTTGGGTGTAAGTCGTGCTAGTGTTCGGTGGCTTATGGGAAACATGGAAACACCCAGTGCAGCACGCACGCCCCCAAAGACGTAATATGCCGACTGTGCAGCAACAAACTGCCTGTGTAGTGTGGGCAAAACAAAAATGATCTGAGAATATCGGAATGCTTAAACAAACAAACAAACAGGCAAACATAAACAAACAGACAGACAGACAGACAGACAAACAAGCAAACAAACCAAAAATCACCTGTATGATAAATCATGACTGCATGATACACATGACAAAAAAATACGAACAATATATATAAATATATATATATATATATATATATATATATATATTATATATATATATATATATTATATATATATATATATATATATATATATATATACTCCTAATCATAATTTAAGGGCCACTTATTCCTTCCTCTCTAATTTTAAGTTGACATAATTGACAATGTTTAGAATTGATTCTATGTTTTATTTCATCATTTCCACACCTGTTTTGGAAAAAGAAATTAGCACAATGACCCATTAGTGAACAGCACATGCATTTAAAGGAACATCCCCCCCTTTTCAAAAAACAGAAAGTGTCAGATTTGGCCAATCTGTTTTCAATATCGCGTGTGTCCGCCCCGAGCCTGGATGCATGCTTCACAGCGCCGATGCATCGACCCCACAAGGGTACGGAGTGTGTCCTGAGGGATGGCCGCCCACTCGATCTGCAGGATGTCGACCAGCCTGGCCAGGGTGCCCGGTGGGGGGTGGTTGTCCCTGATGCGCCTCCCGAGCACATCCCAGAGGTGTTCAATTGGGTTCAGGTCAGGTGAGCACGCTGGCCAGGCCATACGGACGACTTCATGCTGCTCCAGGAAGTCGGTCACAAGGCGTGCTCGATGCGCAGGTGCATTGACGTCCTGGAAGATGGCGCCTTGACCAAGGTCCACAAGCGCAGGCAGTGCCACGGCCGCCAGAACCTCGTCCCGGTACCGGACCCCGTTCAGGATGCCGTCAATGGGGAGCAGGGGGGTCCGGGTACCACGGCTCATGCCACCCCACACCATCACCGACCCGCCGCCGTACCGGTTATGCTCTTGGACAGTGGCGTCAGCGAACCTCTCCCCTTGACGTCGCCACACCCGAGCCCGGCCATCGTTAAAGGTCAGGGTGAACCTGGACTCATCCGAAAACAAGACCCGGGCCCACTGTTGCCTTGTCCAGGTCACGTGCTCCCTGGCCCAGGTCATGCGGCGCACTCTGTGGACCGGTGACAGCACGGGTCGGACGGCCGGTCTCCGTGACCTCAAGTTTGCCTCATGTAGCCGTCTTCTCACCGTGCTGCAGCTGATGCTAGCACCTGTTGCGTCCCTCAGCTGACCCCTCAAGGTCACCGCAGTGGATGCCCTTTCCCTCAGGACGGAGAGGGCAAGGTAGCGGTCTTGCTGTCTTGTCGTTACTCTGGGTCGACCCGTGTGACGCCTTTCCTGGACTGCTCCAGTCTCATTGAAGCGCTCCAGCAGTCTCTGGATTGTGGAATGCGACACTTCAAGTCGTCTAGCAACTTCCCGCTGCGCTAGGCCTTCATCAAGCAGAGCGAGGGCTCTCCCCCGCTGCTCATCCGTCATCCGTCGTCTTGCAAGCATGGTTAAAACGAACCAAGAACGGGTCCTTTTTATCCTCGTCTGCGGGCAACTTTGGATGGAGTAGTGTTCAAAATGGGCTTGCCTTGCACGTGCAAAGCGAATTTTGTCGCTACCTTGCCTGCGTCGTCAGAGAGACCCTGCTGAAGATTCGACAATTTCGTGTGGAAATTGTCTTCCTTGGGCCGCCCATTGCAAATCGGCAAATCCCCAAACACGTGCCAAAAGGAAACTGCAATGTTATCTGAGCTCTTATCCATTCAGTTACGGCAACGAATTGGAGAAAAGAGTAAGAGAAAATAGGTTATTTCTCCTTTCAAAAATTGACTCAAAAACGTTCCTGGCCCTTCAATAATGACGTGTAGTATATATATATATATATATATATATATATATATATATATATATATATATATACGCACACACACACACATATACATATACATATAATTATATATGTATATATAGAAATATACATAGATAGACAGATAGATAAATATACATATACATATCACACATGTATGTATGCATATATATATAATTATATATTGTGTTTATGTATACGTATGTGTGTGTGAGTGCGTATCTATGTATATATGTGGGTGTGGCATGTCTCTATATATGTATATATATATATATATATACACATATATACATATACATACACACATATATAAATATAAATATATATATATATATATACATACATGAAGAGAATGACTGCCATGCACTGATCGCCAAATAAGGAAAAGTAAGTATATTGCAACAGACTTAAGAAAAAAGGTTTGTCTCCCTTGTAATGATACAAACAGCAACAGCTTTTCTTCTTTCCTTTTTTGTTGTTGTTGTTGTTGTTTTGTTTTTGTTTATTAATTTATTTATCTATGTATTCATTTATTTATTCATTTATTTATTATTTGTTTATTTACTTTGTGTTGTTCATTTAATTTTTAATTTTTTTTATTCGTTATTTTCCTCAATTGTTTCTGTTTAGTTTTGTACTTTAGGTAAGACGTATAATTTTGTCGAGTAAAAACTATGTTTCATCTGCTGGATTCTCTCTCTCTCTCTCTTTTTGTCTCTCTCTCTCTTTCTCCCCCACTCTCTCTCTCTCTTTCTCTCTCTCTTTCTGTCTGTCTCTCTCCCACTCTCTCCCTCCCTCTCTCTCTCTCTATCTGTTTGTACAACTGCAAGGACGACAACTCTCCTGTCCCTCTCTG
>JAPXFY010000750.1:22500-32500 GCA_030674185.1 Monoplex corrugatus | reverse complement strand
TGTAGAATAAGCAAAATCCATCCATTTCTTTCCGCTGCGTCCACAAACAAGTATCTCTCTCTCTCGCTTTCTCTGTCTCTCTCTCTCTCTGTCTCTCTCTGTCTGTCTCTGTCTCTCTCTTTATGTGTGTGTGTGCGTGTGAGTGTTAGTGTTTGTGTGTGTGTGAGTGTGTGCGTGTGAGTATTTGTGTGTGTGTGTGTGTGTGTGTGTGTGAGTATTCATGTGTGTGTGTGTGTGTGTGTGTGTGTGTGTGTGTGTGTGTGTGTGTGTGTGCGTGAGTGTTATCGTTTGTGTGTGTGTGTGTTTGTGTGTGTCTGTGTGTGTGAATATTTGTGTGTGTGTGAGTATTTGTGTGTGTGTGTGTGTGTATGTGTGTGCGTTTGTGTTTGAATGTATGTGTGTGTGTATGAGCACGCGCGCAAGCCGCGCGTGTGTGTCTATGTGTGTGCGTGTGTGTATGTATGTGTGTGCGTGTGTGTGTGCGTATGTGTATGTATGTGTGTATGTGTGTGTGTGTGTGTGTGTGTGTGTGTGTGTGTGTGTGAGTGTGTGTGTGTGTGTGTGTGTGTGTGTTTCATTCTATCCACACTAGACTACTGTAACTCTCTCATTGCAGGACGTACCGATGACGAGTTATCCAAATTACAAGGAATCCAAAACACTGCAGATCGACTTGTCCAACACGACGGCAAACTGTACATTGCTAAAGCACTCTTGTAAAAAACTACATGGGATTCCAGCAGTCGAAACTAGAACTGAGTATGAAAGTTGCCACATGCTGCTTTTACTGTCTAAGCTCGAATATCACGAAGACCGGAGTGGGGGTGATAGAGGGGTCTTCCATTCTCTCTTGGTCCGAAGGCTGGGCTGGACCTGGTTGATGCACGTTGTGTGGCTATGTCCCGGGGTTTGTCATCTCCCGCACCTTGCCATTCGGTTTGTAAACAAAGTAACTGATAAATTCGTCCGAATGAGTCACGCAGCGCATGGACAGCCCCCGATAACTTGAAGAAATGACTGTGAAGTCGTGTCTGGAGCTTGGGAGGTGACTGTCCAGAGAGTGGCCAGGCATTAGTTTTTCTGGGTCCCATCCGCACCCTCGGGTGTTTCTTGTTAACTTTTTTTCAGTCTTTTTCTCCTAGTTTGTCTTTCGTGTTCGTTTGTCTTTCGTGTTCGTTCATTTGTGATCTTTCCTCTACGCTTGACAAAGGCCAAGCGTCCTGATATTTTTCGTTTTTTGTTGTTTGTTTTTTTTTCTTTTTTCTGGTTCATATTTTGTTTGAACGCGGGCAGACGCAGTGGTTTTGGATTTCTTGTTAACTTGTTAACTATATCTGAATTCTTCCAGCCCTCTAAATCTTCCGAGGCTCTCAGGTCTCAAGGAATTTCTCTCTTAACCGTATCTCAGTTCTGGCTAACAACTTGTGGACAGAAATTCTCCCTGTTTTTGGTCCAACAACATGGAACTGGTTCCCTGTGTTTTTCAGACAAAGTGGTTGTCTACTTACTTTCCAAAATCGTCTCAAAATACATCCCGTGCTGAAATATCTTCAACGTTCATAGATACATGCTTGTGGCTCTCCTAGATCCAATCGCAACACACACACACACACACACACACACACACACACACACACACACACACACACACACACACTCATACATGCATATATGTATATATATATATATATATATATAGATATTATATATATATTATATCTATCTATCTAAATATATATAGATATATATATATATATTATATCTGTCTATTTATCTATCTATCTATATATTTTTTTTATATATATTATATGTACGTATGAATGTATGTATGTATACATACATACATACATATATATATATATATATATATATATATATATATATATATATACATATATATATATATGTATGTATGTATGTATGTATGAATATGTATATATATATGTTTGGGAAATATTTAAGTCTTTTTTGTTATCTTCATGTGCATCTGCTGCTTCGTCTCTCGCTCTCACTCTCTCCCTCTCTCTATACATATATAATTATATGTATAGATATGTATATATATATATATTGTAGATAAACCAAAGAAACAAGATAACAAACTAGAGTTTTGAGCCCAGTTCTTCGGCCAGTGGCCTTCCTCAGGGGACTGTTTATTCAGGAATGAACACACACATCAAACATTTTTGAATGAAGACTGTTCACAGAGTAATCCAATCTTTTTTCTTTTCAACAACACGAGACGCCTGCCCATTCCCCCTTCCCCCACCCAATCCCAACTCCGAACACCAAATCTCATTCCTCCACCCCAGCGTGCTCCACCCACATGAACACAACCGCACGCACTCGCACGCACACATATACAACATTAAACAAACACAAACACTCATTTATATGCACACCCGCACACACGCACGTACGTACAAAAATGGTACACGCACATATACGTACACACACACACACGCACACACACACACACAGACTACACTACTTTAAATTCGAACAGCTACGAAGCAAACAAACCTACACATCACTATTCCAAGTGGCAACATAGATGAACCTTTATAAATGACACCAAAAATTGTAGCAAAGAGAACAACAGTAATGTCAATCACCTTCATCATCACCATATTGACAACAACAACAAATAAAGCACTAAGATGAAGACGACGACGACAACAACAGCTACAACCACAACAACAGTAAGAACAACAATAATAGTAACAACGAAGGCAATCATCATCGCCACCATCCTCACCATCACCGCTGCCATCATCATCACCGACCTCTCCATCACTATCATTGTAATCGTCACCATCATCGCCGCCATCCCCATCATCGCCATTATGTGTCCCACCACGTGGCACTGGAGACCAGACCCTAAGCGAATCCATCCCCTGTCCCCCGTCACCACATGCACGTCGCCCACCCCCTATATCCCCAGTCACCCCACAAGCCCGTCCATAACAATGATGGTAATACAAAGAATAATACATGTACTATTAATAATATGAATGATAGTAATAACTACTACAATGACGATGATGACAACACCTATGATAACATCAACACCACACCACCAACAACAACAATAATAATAACAATAATAATACCTAGTAAAAAATAAATGATCATATCAACAACCAAAACCCAAGATAAGGATCAAACAAACGCACACCCACCAGTCACCAAGGTGGCAAGCCAATGTCGTGCAAACAGGACACACAAATTGCGGGGGGGGGGGGGGGGGGGGGGGACAGGAGGAAAAAAGGGCGAGGAGGGGCCACGCAGAGGGTGAAACCAACGTCGAACAAAAAGGCGCGGCCCCTAACCGGACCATTAGGAAGATGGAGTATGTGACTGCCAAAAAGACAAGGGAATGTTGTGCAGGTGATACAATGAGACACCAAGAAGGAGAGGGGATTGTTAGTGCAACATTCTTGTAGAGGAACCACAGATAACCAGCACCAGAAGTAGAACAGAGAGATGGGTGTAACAGACTGATCGGGGAGCATAACAGAAAACCTACACCGGATGCCGGTATTTTGGATACAACGCACTTGCATGCAGTGAACTATGCACGAGATTTTCGTTCTGCACAGTGTCACTTCGGAACGGTATGCTTGGGCTTGCAATAAGTTGTCAGTCTGCTTTTAGTTGCCAACCGGTGCAGACAGAGAGAGACAGAGGCAGAGCAACAGCTTAATTTGTTTTGATACTTGGATTCAAATGACAAGATGGCTGACGATGGGTTTGGCGGCCTGGACCCTCCCTCCCTCCTGTGGACGTGCTCGGGCTGACGGAAGTCAGTCGTAGTGAGGGGACTGTCGTCGTCGTCGCTGCTGTTGCCGTCGCCGTCTTGTCGTTGTCTCCGCCATCGTTATTTCTTTTGAAATGAGTATTCAATGTCGTCCGCGTCTGTTTCGTCCTTGTGTCAAAGTCCCCTCATAGTCAGTAATGTCCATGATGGATGAATGAAGGAAATGAATGTTTGTGTGATTTGTATGAGTGTGTGAAGCGAGGAAGTAATGTTTTCATTATTCAATATTATCCTTTTGTATGTTAAAAATAAACTTGTTTTTGTGTTGTAATTCTTTGTCCCTGGTTTCATTCAAGGTTGGAAGGGGTTAGAAAAGTGTGCACTGTGTGAAACATAATGTGAGTTGTTTTCTTACAGTGGAATTTAAAAGAACCATTGAACTCTGTAACACGTTCATTACATTTGGCGAGCCTGCCAGTGCACTTTTTTTTTTTTTTTTTTTTTTTTGAAAGGGTACTACTTCCAGCCTTGTGATTAAGGGGAATTCTTTCAATTAAACGTATATTCAGTAATTAGTTTTCATGAAATTCCCTGGCCTATTTATTGTGATTTATTGTTGAATACTTTTGAAAGTATTTATCTTGGGAGAATTCTTTTTTTTAAACTGTTGCAGTTTCTTTTTCGTTGCATTATTACGTTTTATGCTATTCTAGAATTTTCTTTTTGAGACTTGGTATTCGTAAATCATGGGTGACGAACAGAAAGAGGAAAACCTGTCAGATGTGGCTGAAGGAGGTTTCGGTGAGAAGTCATCAGAACAAGAGATTACATCTCAGGCTACTAAAGAAACGTACGAAGATTGGCAGCTGAGCTTAGAATAGAAGGGGAAGAGTTGGGTTTTAGTGGTAAGGGTTTGATTACTTACATTCAGGATGGTTTGCGAGAACACCGGAAACAGGAGAGAGAACTCGCTCAATTAAAGGAATTAGAGCAAAGAAGACAAGACAGGGAACTAGCTCGTCTGAAAGAAATTGAACATGAAAAGCTGCAGATTGAAAGAGAGAAGCTGGATCAGGCAAAAGAGATTGAAAATGCAAAGTTGGAACTCGAAAAAGCTAAGCTAGAGCAGGAAAAAGAACTCAAAACTATCGAGCTGGAACAAAAAGGAAAGCACAAGTCAGAAGAGAGAGCTACAATAGGCAAGCCAAAACTCCCATATTTTGATGAAAAGCATGATGAGATTGACAGCTACCTATTCAGGTTTGAAAAACATGCCATCAACATGGGATGGGCGCATGATTCTTGGGGTTCCATCTTACCTTCTCTCTTATGTGGTAAATCCCTTACATATTACCATGAACTTTCGGCAGAAGAGGCAAATTCGTATGATGTCTTGTCAGCTCATTTGTTGAAAAGATTTCGTTGTACTGCTGAAGGCTTCAGAAGTCAGTTCAGATCAGCTACACCAGAGAGTGGTGAAAACATGCCTACATTTTTGTCACGGATGAAAAGATTTTTCTGTCGATGGATTGAAATGACAAAAGTAGGTAAGAGCTTTGATAAGCTATGTGATTTAATCCTCAAGGAACAATTTTTGGCGTCATGTGCGAGCAATCTGGTTGCATTTCTCAAGGAGAGTCGAGTAAGTTTGACACAGTTGAAGACATGGTCGATGCTGCTGAACGTTTCCGAGAGGCTCACCCTAATCAAACTCTAGCAACAAAAAGCAAATCTGATTTGTTTCTGGCCAATGTAGGGTTTGACATGACCAATCGGGGACACAACCAGTTTTCACCCAAACAGAATTTTGCCTATGATCAGAGAGGGAGAAGTAGTTCTTTTGGTCCAAGAAGGTTCCGAGGAGGCAGAGGTCGTGGAGGCTTCGTGCAAGGACAGAGCAGCTCATCTGTTGGGGACAATCAACTGTCAGGGGCCCACTACGGTCAAGCTACATCCTCTCAGCAACACAGTGCTAGACAAGGTGCTCAGTCACAGAGCAGTTCCAAGGGTTCTGGTTGTAGGTGTTGGTGGTGCGGCAAGGAGGGACATGTGCTTATGAAATGTCCTGAGAAGAACCAACAGGGCAAGTCAACTCAGTCCAGTGCAGTTGGAGTCCCATTGAGTGGTGAGACAGCGGGTCTGAAACAAGGCAATGAAGATGCTTCGAAGTCAGTGATGGTGAATGTCGGTTTTTCAGGTGAGGATGATTTGCCTCGTTCGATTCAAACTTGTCAGGGCTCTGTTAATGGTAAACCTGTGACTGTGATGCTAGACTCTGGTTGTTCCACTGTCGGTGTGTGGAAGAACTTGGTGTTAGATGATCAGTTCGTGCCCAGGGTTCAGAAATGTGTACAGTTCAATGGTGATATTGTAGAGTTGCCACTTGCGCTGGTCTGCCTCGACACACCATACTTTTCAGGTTCTGTGGAAGCTTGCGTCATTGAGAATCCTATCTGTGATGTCATACTTGGCAAAATTCCGGGTTCAACTTTCCATTGTACCCAGATAACTGGTGCTGTTCAAACTCGAGCCCAGAAATTGAATGAACAACGTCCATTTCGGCCTTTGCTTACAGCTAAAGCACCAGCTCTGGATGTGAATGCAGAAAAATTGCAAGAAATGCAGGCAAATGACCAAACTTTGGGAAATCTTTTTGCAAAAATTGGTGTTGGAAAAACTGAAGATTCTGCAGGCAATTTGATTTCTTTTGTGAACAGAGACGAACTGTTGTATCGTGTCTTTACTTCCAAGAAAGATGGGTCAGTAACATGGCAGTTGGTGGTACCTAAGTGTCTGAGAGATTCAGTTCTGATTGCAGCCCATGATGGTTTGTTTGGAGGCCATATGGCAGCGGCCAGTACATTCAAACGTGTTTCTCCATATTTTTTCTGGCCTGGGATCAGAAAGGACATCAAGAGTTACTGTCGTTCATGTGAAATTTGCCAGAAAACTTTCCCAAAGGGCAGACTTGCACCTGCGCCTCTGCAACCAGTTCCTGTCATTGACATTCCTTTTTCAAGAATGGCAATCGATCTAATAGGTCCAATCACCCCAAAGTCTGGCAGGGGTCATTGCTTTGTTTTGACCTGTGTGGATGTAACTACCAGATATCCTGAAGCAATTGCTTTGAGATCAGTAACCACTGAAGAAGTGGCAGAGGCTCTTCTGCAAATCTTTTCAAGGGTAGGCATCCCAGACGAGATTTTATCAGATCAAGGATCCCAGTTTACGTCAGATGTGATGAGGCAGCTTATGAAACTTCTATCAGTGTCACAACTGCATAGTTCTCCATATCATCCTCAGACCAACGGTGTTGTTGAACGATTTAATGGAACACTTAAGACTATGCTCAAGCGTTTGATGACTGACAAACCAAGTGATTGGGACAGATACTTGCCAGCAGCATTGTTTGCTTATCGCGAGATTCCGCAGGAAGCAACAGGTTTCGCCCCCTTTGAGCTTCTATATGGCAGAATACCCAAGGGTCCTTCACAGTTGTATCAGGCATGGACAGGGTCATCACAAGACAGTGAAGCGCAGTCAACAGCTCAGTATGTGCAGGATCTCAGAGATACTCTCCAGGACATGGTTCAGCAGTACAAAATGCTGCACAAGATGATTCCCGCAGAAACCGCCAGTACAGATCGAGGAAAGCTGTGGTTCGTAGTCTTGAACCAGGAAAGAAAGTATTGGTACTGCTTCCTTCACAACACAACAAGATGCTGTTGAAATGGCAAGGTCCTTTCAAAGTCCTGAAGAAAGTAGGAGTTTGTGATTATTTAATTGAAGCTGCTCCAGGTCTGCACAAACTGTATCACATTAACCTGCTACGGGAATACTGTGAAAGAGACGAAGCTTCAGTTAAATCAGTGGCGTCCATGGGCATTGTCGCAGGAGATTGTGGTCTTGAAGATGCAGATATTAACAAAGTCCAGTTTCAGCCAGTCCCAACCACAAAGACAGAGTCAGTTCATGATGTTGTCATTTGTCAAGAATTGTCACCAGCAGAAAAGCAAGATCTTCAAGCAATTCTTCAAAAGCATGAACGTATATTGACAGACCTACCTGGGTTTGTTGATTTTCAGAACCATTCAGTTCACTTGAACACGGACAAAGTGGTGAATGTGAAACCATATCCGCTACCATTTCAGTCTGAAGACGTAATTGCAAAGGAAGTCAAGAAAATGCTTGAAATGGGAGTGATAGAACCTTCAGAATCACCCTATTCGTCGCCAGTGGTTCTGGTAAAGAAGAAGGATGGCTCTACGAGGTTCTGTATAGACTTTAGAGAACTGAACAAAGTCACGCAGTTTGATGCCGAAACAATACCAGACACAGAATCATTGTTCGCTTCTCTAAAGAGCAAAAAGTTCTTTACCAAAGTGGATTTAGCTAAAGGCTACTGGCAAATACCAATGGCTCCAGAGGTCAGACAGAAAACTGCATTTAGAACACCACAAGGACTGTTCCAGTTTGTCCGAATGCCTTTTGGTATGAGCACTGCTCCAAGTTCGTTTGCACGAATGATGAGGAAGTTACGTCTGGAAAGATATGAGTCCGTCACATTTTTCGACGACATTCTTGTGGCTACGGAAACTTGGTCAGACCATCTCCAGGCAGTGGATGGACTTCTGACAGAGCTTGGCTCCCATGGGTTAACAGTCAGACCGAGCAAAATGGAAGCTGGGTTCACAGAGATTGAGTTTCTTGGTCACCGTGTTGGAGGAGGTGAAATGACACCAACAACAGGAAAGGTGTCACAGATACTTCATCTGGCTGTTCCTACTACAAAGAAGCAGGTCCGTTCTTTCATTGGTATGGTTGGATTCTATCGAAGGTACATACCACACTACGCTTCGGTTATTGCTCCTTTGACAGAACTGACGAAAAAAACCAGCCTACAAAGGTGAAGTGGTCTGAAGAATGTCAAGAAGCATTTGAAAAGGTTAAGTCTGTTCTATCTGCTGAACCCGTCGTGGTACTGCCCAATTTCCAAAGACCTTCACGGTTCGATCAGATGCATCTTCCACAGGGATTGGTGCTGTACTGATCCAACATGATGAGATGGGACAACCACACCCAGTTCTGTTTGCAAGCAGGAAGTTGTTGGATCCTGAGAAGAGATATTCAACGGTTGAACGTGAGTGTTTGGGTTTGGTCTGGGCAGTGGACAAGTTTCACAGATACCTGTTTGGAAGGCATTTCTTCATTGAGACAGATCATAAACCTCTCACATATCTACAGAGAGCAAATACAACTAATGGTCGTCTGATGAGATGGGCTCTGGCGCTGCAAGGATATGCATTCACAGTGATTCCAATCCCAGGAAATCGGAACCATGAGGCAGATGTTCTTTCACGTTTGATTCCATAGTCCTTACACTTTCTGTTCACCAGATGTTGATAAAAGTTCATTATTAACGAGCTGGAATTATTGATACTAGCAAGATGCATTAGGCACAAATATCAGAACCTTATGAGTTTCTTTTTCTTCCCCGCATTTTTTAGATAAGTGGTCTATTGTGCGTTTCTTTTCATGGTGAATTTTTGAAATTTTCACATTTTTGTTTTGTACATACATAAATGAGGTTATATTGGGAGATTGAACCTCATATTTATTGTAGGCGCAACAGATGATGGATGTCTGTTCAGCAGCCATATAACAGATGATGGGTGTCTGTTGAATATTATATTACAGACAAATGTCATGTCTGTCTAGTATTTTGTGGTGGACAGGTGGGATGCCTGTTTATGAATCATGCTGCAAGCAAGTGATGGAAGTGTGTTTTGCAGTTGTAGCGCAGTTAGATGGGATGACTTGCAGCTTGTTAATGGCGCAATTGAGGGATGGTTTCGCAGCCTGGTAATGAAAAGAAACAATTGTTAGCATGGGATTTGTGACATGTTTTCTATATTGAAGGCATCACTATACTTTTTGAGGTGACCACTTAGGGTGATGAAGGGAATGATGTAATGTGCCTGTGCAGACGCTTGTTGAAATGGAGGCTTGTAATGAAATTTATCTTCTCAGCAATGTATGCTGTATTACCTTTTGAACAACTTTGTTACGCATGTAAGAAAAAAATTATTCATTATCTGGTTCATAAGTTTTTTTCCCCGGAGTATGGGGTAGTTGTAACAGACTGATCGGGGAGCATAACAGAAAACCTACACCGGAATTTTGGATACGCACTTGCATGCAGTGAACTGTGCACGAGATTTTCGTTCTGCACAGTGTCAC
>JAPXFY010000750.1:0-17500 GCA_030674185.1 Monoplex corrugatus | reverse complement strand
AGGGGGCAAGCGTACCTCTTTGAAGGACTCCAGCAGTGATGTTGAAGAAGTCAGTGTCTCCGTCAGGGGAGCGAACCATACAGCGGGAATTATAATAATAATAATAATAATAATAATTACAATATTTATATAGTGCAAAATCTTGATAAAATCAAATCTAAGCGCTGAAGCAGACACACACGCAAGCACGCACGCACGCACGCACGCACACTCACACACACGCATGGCTATAAATGGGGAGAAAGAATAAAAGCAATAAAAGCAAGAATAAAAGCAATGGAAAATTATAGAGAGCATAGCATATACAATTATTACAATTATATATTATAATCATGTGATTCCCCTCCGAGCGGAGACAGGCTTCAGAGGGGGAGGGGGGGGGGGGGGTTGAGTGAGGTTAGGATTTTATGCAGAGGAGAAAAGGTGAGTTTTGAGAGCGGACTTGAAGGAGACAAAAGTAGGTTGCGGACGGACTGAGAGAGGAAGTTTGTTCCAGGAGAGTGGACCAGAAACAGAGAAGGCTCGTGGACCATAGGTATTGAGCTTAGTGCGTGGAAAGCGAAAAGTCAGAGGATCGGAGTCAGAACGGAGGGTACTGAGGGAACATAGATCTCAAGTAGGCTTGACAGGTAATCGGGGGCTGTGTTATTGAGGCTTTTGTAGCACATGGTGTCTAGTTTGTACTGTATGCGCTTTGATACAGGGAGCCAGTGAAGTTGTGCCAGGAGAGGAGATATGTGGTCAGCTTTTTTCTTTTTGAGTACAAGGCGTACAGCATTGTTTTGAATGCGCTGTAGGATATGAATGGTGGAGGCAGGAAGACCAGACAGGAGTGAATTGCAATAGTCAATGCGAGACATTATGAAGGACAGAACGAGTTTGGCAGTTGTGTATATTATCAGGTGAGTCACTGTCTTGAAGTTGGGTGTCATCAGCATAGAAGTGGTGTTTTATAGAGTGGAAGTTGATGATGGTGGACAGGGGGGAGGTGTAAAGAGTGAAAAGAACAGGGCCAAGGACAGATCCTTGTGGAACACCACAGGTCAGGTATGCAGGTTGAGAGTAAGTGCCATTGATGAGAACAGTTTGTTTTCTGTTTGACAAATACGAAGTGAAAAAGGAGAGAGCAATGTCAGAGATGCCAAAAGTATGATGAAGTCTAGAAAGGAGAATACCATGGTCAATCGTATCGAAGGCTGCAGACAGATCAAGGAGTGTGAGGAGAGAGACTTTGCCAGTATCAGTTGCAAGGAGGAGATTGTTGAGAATGTGTAGTAGGGCAGTTTCAGTGCTATGGCACTGGCGGTAGGCTGACTGGAAAGGATTGAGGAGATTGTTGGCAGACAGGTGAGAGTTCAGCTGGTTGAGGACGACTTTTTCAAGGAGTTTTGACAAGAAAGAGAGATTAGAGATAGGCCGGTAATTTTTCAGTTCATTTGGGTCTAAATTGTGTTTCTTGAGGAGAGGGTGAACAATAGCAGACTTGAAAGAATCTGGGACAGTTCCAGTTTGAAGAGAAGTGTTGATGATGTCAGTGATGAATGGGAGTAGAGTAGGGAGACAGTCGGAGTAGAGAGAACCTGGAAGAGGATCCAGTTCGCAGGTTTTGAACGACATGGATCTGATTGTGTTGAGAATTTCTTCTTGTGAGACTGGGGTAAAAGTAGTAAGAGGTGTGCCAGAGAAGGAAGGGTCAGGTGGGCATGGTTGACAGGGTGTCCTGTCAAGCCTGTCACAAAGAGTTTGTATTTTGGTGGTGAAATAGTTGGAGAATACAGATGGGAGTTCTTCATTTGTATGTTTTGTTGGGAGAGGTAAATCTTTTCGTGTGCCAAGGAGATGATTCATGGTTGTAAAGAGTTCTTTTGAAGAAGAGGCGTTCAGGATTTTGGTTTGGAAATAGCTTGTTTTTGCTGATGCAATGAGGGTGGATACTTTTGTTTTAGAGGCTTGGAAAAGTTGCCTGTGATACAGCATTATGATGGCGTCTACTGTTTCCTTGGGTAGTCCTTATGCAGTTAGAATCTCCTTCATCTTCCTCGGTGGATCGAATCAAAAGCTTTGGAAAAGTCTATAAACAGGAGAACAGCTGGGAGGTTTTTGGTTTTTATGCCTTCCAATATACATCTGATGGTGAGTATTTGTCCTGATGTCGATCTGTTTTGGCAAAACCCATTTTGGTTTTTCCTCAGAACTGGATCTATCTCCGGTCTTATCCTATTTAGGAGCATTAGGTTGTAGATCTTTGCAGAAATTGCAGTTAATTTGATTCCACGGTAGTTCTTTGTGATTCCGAGGTCACCTTTCTTGGGGAAAGGAAGCAGGCATCCTTTTGTCCATTTGTTTATTGGGTCTTGGTTATAAACGAAGTTGCAGCATTCCAGCAGTATCTGGTGAAATTCCTGTATTTTCCATACTTCCGCTGGTATCTCATCGAGTCCACAAACTTTTCCACACTGAATGCTTTTCACTGCTATCAGTAGTTCGTCCAACGTAAACGGCCCTTTCTTGATATTCAGCTCCTCCGTGAAGACTGGAGTTATTTCTTCTTCAGAGATGTCTGGAGGTTTCCGGAGTAGGTCTTGGAAGTGTTGTTGCCACAGTTTTACTCGCTCTTCTTGGCTAGATGCTTTAAGCTTAGCTCTGTTGCAGCTTTTTCTACCACTTATTTCGTTCACGGTCTTCCAGGCAGCAGCAGACTTTTTGTTGCTGACAGCATTTGTGATCTGGTTGATCTTGCTTTGTAGATAGTTCGTTTGCTCTGCTTCATAGGCCTCTATGAGAGCAGCACGAGCATTATTGAAGTAAATGATGTTCTCAGGGGATGGTCGAGTGTCTTTTAGTTGTGCAGCTTCTTTTAGTTGCTTGCGTTTTTGACAGATTTCCTCATTCACCCATGGAATTTGTTTTTTTGTTGTTGTTTTTTTACTTTGGTTTCAGCGGGATAGTGTCTGCAGCTGTTTCTTTACAAGCCATTTCAAAGTGGTTGTATGTCATGTCAGCAGTCTTTGCTGAGACTGTATCTTGTAGGGCAGCTTTCTATTTCTCACCCTTGTAGTTGTAATGAAGATGTTACGAATTTCAGGGTTGTCGTTTTACCCCATATGACTGGTCAAATCTAAAACGACAACCCTGAAATTTATGGTACTAGAAAAATCCCCAAAGATATGTCAAAATCAATTTTCATTGCACTTCCAAAGAAAACAGGGGCTATAGAATGCAAACTCCATCGTACAATCGGCTTGATGAGTCATGTTACAAAATTCCTATTAAGAATAATCATAATGAGGACAAGGAACAGAATCAAAAGAGAAATAGATGAATAGTGGATCTGTCAAAAGGAAAGGAACTGTTAATGCTATATTCATCCTAAGAACTATCATTGAGAGGTCAATCGAGTTGAATAAGGATTTATGTTTATGCTTTGTTGATTACACCAAAGCTTTCCATCGGGTAAGACTTTATATAAAGAATTGATCAACCAGCTAGAAATATTCAATATTGATGGAAAAGATCCAAGGATAATCAAACATATGTACTGGGAACAAACAGCAGCAACGAGAACAGAAGAATATATAAGCTCTTTCCAAAATATCAAAAGAGGGGTCAGGCAGCGTTGTGTTCTGTCACCAGATATGTTTTCACTTTACAGCGAAACCATCAAGACAAACCTAGAAGAATGCCCTGGATCAAAGGTTTGAGGAAGAATAATAACATTCGTTTCGCAGATGAAACAGTCTTAATAGCAGAAAATGAAAAGGACCTATGAAACTCTGTGAATATAATAGAAATAGAAAGCAAAAATACAGGGTTGGAGCTAAATAATAAGAAAACTGAAGTCATGGTAATCAGTAAAAAACATGAAATCCCCTCATGCAAAATAACGTCAAATGGCACAACCTTGAGACAGGTTGATAAGTTTAAATATCTGGGAACGGTCATCTCACCTGACGGTAGATGCACATCAGAAATAACCAGCAGAATCAGCCGAGCCAAAACAGCATTCAAGAGGATCAAAAGCGTTCTTACCAACAAATGCCTATCAATTAACATCAGGAAGAGAGTTCTTGAATGTTATGTAGAACTGATAATATCATACAGTTGTGAGGCGTGGACAGTCAACAAGCAAAGCCAGAACAAGATTGAGGCATCCGAAATGTGGTTTTTACAAAGAACAATTTTGAGAGTTCCATGGACAGCAAAGAAAACAAACGCGACAGTCTTGATGGAGGCAGACACAAGAAGATCATTGATAAAGAAGATAAGGAAAAGACTAAACATATATGGGTCATTTTATAAGAAAAAGGGAATTAGAGACCTGGTCACAACAGGAAAGCTGGAGGGAAAGAGAACACCCGGTAGACCCAGGGAGAAAATATTGGATGGACTTGCAGGATGGCTGAGGACAGAGAGGGTGGAAGATGTGCTTGCTGCGACAAGGGATAGATTCATATGGAGGGCCATGATCACCAACGCCATGCGGCAGGGCACATGATGATGATGTTAGCTATAGATATATAGATGCAGATATAGATATACAGACACGAGTGCCATCAAATAAGATAAGTACATAATTGTGGGACGATGCTAAAATATTGTATTTTCCCGTCATGTCAAACGTATAATATTTCAAAGCAAAAATGCCACAATCATTTGCAGTATGTATTTATTCCTGTTCACAATGATATCTTCTGCTGATTGATTATTTGTCTGTTTTGTCACCCTCAAGGGAAATGTGAAGATGAAAGATTGATTTCACCGAGCAAAATTGTGTTTTATTCTTTTGCGCAGGGGTGTGTGGGTGTTTGTACGTGTGTGAGTGCGTGTATGTTTGCGTGTGTAAGTGTGTTTGTATGTTTGTGCGTAGTGTATATGTGTGTGTGCATGTGTGTGTATGTGTGTGGGTATATATGTGTGTGCATGTGTGTGTATGTGTGTGTGTTTGTGTGTGTGTGTGTTTGTGTGTGTGTGTGTGTGTGTGTATGTGTTTGTGTGTGTGCATGTGTGTATGTGTGTGGGTATATGTCTGTGTGTTACATGTATGTTTGTGTGCATATTGTATGTGCGTGTGTGTGTGTGTGTGTGTGTGTGTGTGTGGCAGACTTGACAGACGGACAAACAGACAGGCAAACGATCAGACACAGGAACAGCGAACAGGTAGGCGAATGAATAAATATTATTTAACATAAATAAATAAACGCAATGAACGTTTTCAACTGAAACAAACACATCAACTTTTTCTGTCTATCTGACCATGTGTCTGTCTATCTGTTAGTCTGTGTCTGTCTGTATATCCGTTTGTCTGTGTGTTGTGTGTCTGTCTCTCTCTCCCCACCCTCTCACTCTGTCTGTCACCCTCTCTCCCACTCACTCTCTTTCACTCTCACTCATTCTCTCACTCTCTCTCGCTTTTTACTCTTTCTCTCTCTTCCTGTTTGTTTCTTTGTTGCATTGTTTTATATGACTCATTAAAAAAAAAAAAAAAAAAATCAGACATAAGTCGCACGTAAGCAAACAGTGATATGACATCAGGAAGGTGTTCGGAATCTATGTGGTGTGACACCGAGATTAAAAATAAATCTTTAATCAAAGCGAGTGCCAGTGATCAAACAAATAGGAATCAGAAACAGATAATATTTCCCTATTTTTCTTTCATTAATTGTTTCTAGTTCTTGTTTACGCTCGTATAGCAACGCTCAAGATCTTTTGCTATCAGACAACCAGCAATTATCCAGGAATTCCATTCGCTTTTCGTTACAAGTATTATTTAATATGTTTGATGTAAAATTTATCATCAGTAACATGATATCACGAGCAAAAATGAGAAAACATCACACAGAGAGAATTATTTCGCTGTTACAGGTCTGTTTATATGTGTGACTGACAGAAAGAGAATGAAAGACAGAAGACTAGAAGTATGATGTAAACTGTGTGTGTGTAATTGCGTGTTCTATGTGTTTTCCCCAATCACACACAACCATCCACATCCATTCAGTCACCTCATCCACCTCTGCAAACAATATAGCAGATTGACAAATCTTGAATTAAGCTGGTATTTCACTATTTTATAATTACCGTAATAAGAATTCAGTTCAGCCACTCTTTCTTTCCAAACATTCCCCCTCACATGGAATCCTTCACTGTACATACATATCATAAACATAGATATAGTACCATTCAAGGTGGCACCAAACGTCAACTGACATTGCATCACTCATTTCAAGTCATTATGGAAAACAACCCCCAGAAGCCCTTGGCAACATCAACAACCACAGATAAGATCTATGTAAGTTATGAGTAAAGACGTTAATAATGTTTCTTCTACCAAGTAGATTATAGCAACCTGCAGAGAACGCTCTCAGCAGAAACAGTACGCAGCAGATCTAAATCAACAGTGTCTTATGTGATCCTATTTCCACCGCCAGTTACTCCAACAGAATCCAGCACAGCCTTATTCACTCAAGTCTGACAGTGTTTCTCCGTTTTAGCCCATAGGCCTACTTCATTCAGCCACAGCAGCCACTGTTCTTGTTGGGTGGCAGTAATGTACAAATACAACTACAGCCCTGACATGGCTCTGCGCAGCTACCTGGGCTCTAAACAGTAGAATGACAATTTTTTAACTTCCGCGTCATATGTGGGCGTTCGAATACAGTTACAGCCCCGACATGGCTCTGTGCAGCTACCTGGGCTCTAAACAATACAATGACAATTTTCGCAACTTCCGCGGCAACACATAAACACCCCCACCCCCCAACTTTTTTTTTTTTATACGTGCGTGTTCGAATACAATTACAACCCTGATATGGCTCTGCGCAGCTACCTGGGCTCGAAACAGTACAATGACAATTTTTTCAACTTCCGCGGCAACACATAAACACCCCCACCCCCCCCAACTTTTTTTTTTATACGTGCGTGTTCGAATACAATTACAACCCTGATATGCTCTGCGCAGCTACCTGGACTCGAAACAGTACAATGACAATTTTTTTTAATTTCCGAGATCCCCCCCCCCCCCCCCCCCCCCCAATTTTTTTTGTGCAACTCCACGCTCTTGATCACAGCCTTCTACCGTTCCATTCCCGCGATATGTAGGCTACAGAGTTCTACAACCCATCTTGTTCTGCTTGATGTCAGACATGGCCAAGTCGCCCCCTTGCCTCGTTTTCTCCCCTGTCTGTTTTCGAGGAGTTCCAATGGTGGCCGAGGCATTGTACCATCGGTGGGTCGTTGGTGCCTGGCACGTTCGTGAACACCTCCAGGTGTACACCTATTCCCATCTCTTTGTTCTACTTTTGGTGCTGGTTATCCGTGGTTCCTCTGCAAAAATGTTGCACTAACAATCCCCTCTCCTTCTTGGTGTCTCATTGTATCACCTGCACAACATTCCCTTGTCTTTTTGGCAGTCACATACTCCATCTTCCTAATGGTCCGGTTTGGGGGCCATGCGTTTTTGTCCGACGGTGGTTTCACCCTCTGCGTGGCCCCTCCTCGCCCTTTTTTCCTCCTGGCAATGATGATTGCTGTCGTTACTATTAGTTATTCTGTTGTGGTTGTAGCTGTTGTTGTCGTCGTCGTCTTCATCTTAGTCAGTGCTTTATTTGTCGTTGTTGTCAATATGGTGATGATAAAAGTGATTAACATTATTGTTGTTCTCTTTGCTACAATTATTAGTGTCATTTATAAAGGCTCATCTATGTTACCACTTAGAATAACGAGTAAGTTTACTTCGTAGCTGTTCGAATTTAAAGTAGTGTAGTTTGTGTGTGTGTATGCGTGTGTGTTTGTACGTATGTGTGCATGTACCATTTTTGTACGTACGTTCGTGTGCATATAAATGAGTGTTTGTGTTTAATGTTGTATATGTGTGCGTGCGAATGCGTGCGGTTGTGTTCATGTGGGTGGGGCACGCTGGGGTGGAGGAATGAGATTTGGTGTTCGGCGCTGGGATTGGGGTGGGGGAGGGAGGAATGGGCAGGCATCTCGTGTTGTTGAAAAGAAAAAAAGATTGGATTACTCTGTGAAGTTTTCATTAAAAAATGTTTGATGTGTGTGTTCATTCCGGAATAATCTAGTTTGTTGTCTTGTTTCTTTGGTTTATCTACAATATATACATATATATAAATATATATATATATATATGTGTATATATATATATATATATATATATATATATATGTATATATACACACATACATATGTATATATAAAGAAGAAAATCAGTGGGACATACAGACACAGCTTTCCTCGTGATGATGTGAAGTGTCATCCCTTTTCTGTTTGTTAAAGAATAGGGTCGGGGATTCAAATTGGCTAAGTATGTGCGTGTGTTGCCTGTGTGCATGCACGCACTCGTTTGTTTGTTTGTGTGTGTGTGTGTAAATGTGTGAGCATCTGTCTCCGTTTTCCTCTCTCTGTTTGCTCTAGAGAGGAATTAATGTATGTGGAAAGTGAGAGAGAGAGAGAGAGGAGAGAGAGAGAGAGAGAGAGAGAGAGAGAGAGAGGAGAGTGAGTTTGATTTTATTTCAAACTGTGTGGATAGTAATAATAATGCAAGCTTACTATCCCGTGTATTAGAAGAACAGGAAATAATATACTGCAATGTGTGAGCACCTGTCTGTCTCCGTTTTCCTCTCTCTGTTTGCTCTAGAGAGGAATTAATGTACACTACGCACAAAAAGTTAAGGATCACTATGAGAAAACAGGTGCGTAATAAACTCAGTTCGCTACTGTTATTTATTTCTCAGTCCAGCCAAATTGTTATGAATTCTTGTTCAGCTTTAAGTGGGCGATGTTGTGTTAGTGCGAAAATTGCACGGGATTCTATACTACTGAGCTTGGCCACAAACGGAAAAGCGGAAACTTGCGAAAAAGGACCTTGTTTTGGACCGTTCTGCCTGAACACATTGCACAAGCCAGATGAAAAAACCATTATGCACGTGCAAGCACTGCTGTTTATGTGTGAGATGCTGTCTCTTGCTTGGCTTTATAAGAAGACATTCCACCAGTAGTAGGCCTGATCTGACAATGCCTCCACGACGAAAATTGAGCGAGTTTGAGAGGGGACGAGCTGTTGCATGGTTCCAAGATGGTGTTCCCAAGCGAGAAGTGGCCAGGCGACTTCAGGTGTCCATCTCGGTCATTGTCAGACTGATTCAACGCTTCACAGCCACTGGGAGGGTCCATGAAAGACGCAGATCTGGTCGACCGAAGAAGACAAACCCACGTGAAGATCGTCTCATTGAACTACAAGCCCTGCAGACAAGAACAGCCTCTTCCAGCATCATTCGAAGGCAGCTGAGGGTGGCTACTAACATCAACATCAGCCAGCAGACCATACGGAACCGCCTTCATGGGTTTAACCTCCGTTCTCGTCGCCCAGCTGTACGGCCACGCTTAACTCCAGCCCATAGGGCAGCACGCCGCGCCTTCTGCAGACGTCACGTGAGGTGGACACGTCAGCAATTGTCCCAGGTCCTGTGCAGTGATGAATCACGCTTCACCATGAACCACAACGACGGCCGACTGAGGGTCTGGAGGCGCCCAGGGCAACGCTTTATTGACACCACTGTCCAAGAAAAGGTGGCCTTTGGTGGAGGTTCTGTAATGGTCTGGGGGGCCTTCAGCCTTCACCACAGAACACCCTTGTATCATGTACAGGGTAACCTGACTGGCCTCCGATACCGGGATGAGATCCTTCGACCGCTGGCTGTGCCTACACTGCAGCAGATGGGACCGACGGCTGTCTACCAGGATGACAACGCTCGCCCCCACAGGGCAAGGGTGGTCAACGACTTCCTGCAGCAGTCTGGAGTCAACAGAATGGAGTGGCCAGCATGCAGTCCCGATCTCAACCCGATTGAGAACCTCTGGGATGAGCTGGATCGCAAAGTGAGGAGCAACCACCCCCCTCCCAGGGATGCCCAACACCTCTACCAGATGCTGCAGGCTGAGTGGCAGGGGCTTCCACAGAGGATCTTCACCAACCTGGTCAACTCGATGAGGACTCGCTGCGTCGAGTGCCAGAATAGCCATGGCAGTTACACGCATTACTGAACTTTTGGGAGCATCAGAATGCCCTGTCTTGTGATTTCAATGACTTTGGGAAATCAAATTTCGATACGTACCCACTTTGATCAAATGTACACACCAAACGATTGCTCGAAATTGAAGGCAATTGTGTATCGTTATCACTAAAGCATGGAATTAAATGTTTGCCAAACTTCAACGCATTGGCTTTCTTATTTTGAAAGTTATGAATTTTTGTGCAAGTGATCCTTAACTTGTTGTGCGTAGCTTATGTGGAAAGAGAAAGGGAGAGAGAGAGAGAGAGAAAAAAAAGTGATAGAGAGAGAGAGAGAAGGAGAGAGGGAGATAGCGAGTTTGATTTTATTTCAATAAACAGTACTGTATGGTATGGCACAGTGGCTACATGTTTTCTAAGGTAGAATGGCTGAAACTGTACAACACACACGCGCGAGCACACACACACACACACACACACACACACAAGGAGCCATCATCAGTCAACTCTCCACCAACTCCTTCCACTAGTGACCTTTACTAAAATGCTATCAAAAATCTTCAGACAAAAAAACTCATTCCCCTGAGTCAAGCTTTCCAATAGCCCTCAATCTGTCTGTAAAAAAAGACATAAACATAAAAAATAACATCCATATGTGCCAGATCACTTTGGATCTTCTCCATCACATATCATCAGTGCATATGGAATTTATTCCAAGCATGGAGACTTTACCTTGAGAAACTGAAGCTGTACAAAAGAGATGCACGATTCCTTGACATGGTGGGATGGCTTGCGTGCACTGGCAACCCCCCACCCCACCCCCCCTGAGCTATTGCAGTGAGAACCCTGAGTTCCTGGCAAGTCTATCATAGTCAAACAGGTCTGTATGGGGTAGACAGTGGATCATATGGTGTATTCTAACAGACCATAACAGTGGGTCATATGGTGTACTCTAACAGACCATAACAGTGGGTCATATGGTGTACTCTAACAGACCATAACAGTGGGTCATAGGGTGTACTCTAACAGACCATAACAGTGGGTCATATGGTGTACTCTAACAGACCATAACAGTGGGTCATATGGTTTACTCCAACAGACCATAACAGAAACTATAAGTACTGAAGACAGTGGAGTGGGTCATATGGTGTACTCTAACAGACCATAACAGTGGGTCATATGGTGTACTCTAACAGACCATAACAGTGGGTCATATGGTGTACTCTAACAGACCATAACAGTGGGTCATATGGTGTACTCTAACAGACCATAACAGTGGGTCATATGGTGTACTCTAACAGACCATAACAGTGGGTCATATGGTGTACTCCAACAGACCATAACAGAACCTATAAGTACTGAAGACAGCGGAGTGGGTCATATGGTGTACTCTAACAGACAACAACAGTGGGTCATATGGTGTACTCTAACAGACCATAACAGTGGGTCATATGGTGTACTCTAACAGACCATGACACAATCTATAAGTACTGAAGACAGCGCAGTGGGTCATATGGTGTACTCTAACAGACAATAACAGTGGGTCATATGGTGTATTCTAACAGACCATAACAGTGGGTCATATGGTGTACTCTAACAGACCATAACAGTGGGTCATATGGTGTACTCTAACAGACCATAACAGTGGGTCATATGGTGTACTCTAACAGACCATAACAGTGGGTCATAGGGTGTACTCTAACAGACCATAACAGTGGGTCATATGGTGTACTCTAACAGACCATAACACAACCTATAAGTACTGAAGACAGTGGAGTGGGTGATATGGTGTACTCTAACAGACCATAACAGTGGGTCATATGGTGTACTCTAACAGACCATAACACAACCTATAAGTACTGAAGACAGTGGAGTGGGTCATATGGTGTACTCTAACAGACCATGACACAACCTATAAGTACTGAAGACAGTGGAGTGGGTCATATGGTGTAATCTAACAGACCATGACAGTGGGTCATATGGTGTACTCTAACAGACCATAACAGTGGGTCATATGGTGTACTCTAACAGACCATAACAGTGGGTCATATGGTGTACTCAAACAGACCATAAGAGTGGGTCATATGGTGTACTCTAACAGACCATAACACAACCTATAAGTACTGAAGACAGTGGAGTGGGTCATATGGTGTACTCTAACAGACCATGACACAACCTATAAGTACTGAAGACAGTGGAGTGGGTCATATGGTGTACTCTAACAGACCATAACAGTGGGTCATATGGTGTACTCTAACAGACCATAACACAACCTATAAGTACTGAAGACAGTGGAGTGGGTCATATGGTGTACTCTAACAGACCATAACAGTGGGTCATATGGTGTACTCTAACAGACCATGACACAACCTATAAGTACTGAAGACAGTGGAGTGGGTCATATGGTGTACTCTAACAGATCATAACACAACCTATAAGTACTGAAGACAGCGGAGTGGGTCATATGGTGTACTCTAACAGACCATAACACAACCTATAAGTATTGAAGACAGCGGAGTGGGTCATATGGTGTACTCTAACAGACCATAACACAACCTATAAGTACTGAAGACAGTGGAGTGGGTCATATGGTGTACTCTAACAGACCATAACACAACCTATAAGTACTGAAGACAGTGGAGTGGGTCATATGGTGTACTCTAACAGACCATAACACAACCTATAAGTACTGAAGACAGCGGAGTGGGTCATATGGTGTACTCTAACAGACCATAACACAACCTATAAGTACTGAAGACAGCGCAGTGGGTCATATGGTGTACTCTAACAGACCATAACACAACCTATAAGTACTGAAGGCAGTGGAGTGGGTCATATGGTGTAATCTAACAGACCATAACAGTGGGTCATATGGTGTACTCTAACAGACCATAACACAACCTATAAGTACTGAAGACAGTGGAGTGGGTCATATGGTGTACTCTAACAGACGATAACAGTGGGTCATATGGTGTACTCTAACAGACCATAACAGTGGGTCATATGGTGTACTCTAACAGACCATAACAGTGGGTCATATGGTGTACTCTAACAGACCATAACACAACCTATAAGTACTGAAGACAGCGCAGTGGGTCATATGGTGTACTCTAACAGACCATAACAGTGGGTCATATGGTGTACTCTAACAGACCATAACAGTGGGTCATATGGTGTACTCTAACAGACCATAACACAACCTATAAGTACTGAAGACAGTGGAGTGGGTCATATGGTGTACTCTAACAGACCATAACAGTGGGTCATATGGTGTACTCTAACAGACCATAACACAACCTATAAGTACTGAAGACAGCGCAGTGGGTCATATGGTGTACTCTAACAGACCATAACACAACCTATAAGTACTGAGGACAGTGGAGTGGGTCATATGGTGTACTCTAACAGACCGTAACACAACCTATAAGTACTGAGGACAGTGGAGTGGGTCATATGGTGTACTCTAACAGACCATAACAGTGGGTCATATGGTGTACTCTAACAGACCATAACACAACCTATAAGTACTGAAGACAGCGCAGTGGGTCATATGGTGTACTCTAACAGACCATAACAGTGGGTCATATGGTGTACTCTAACAGACCATAACACAACCTATAAGTACTGAAGACAGCGGAGTGGGTCATATGGTGTACTCTAACAGATCATAACAGTGGGTCATATGGTGCACTCTAACAGACCATAACAGTGTGTCATATGGTGTACTCTAACAGACCATAACAGTGGGTCATATGGTGTACTCTAACAGACCATAACACAACCTATAAATACTGAAGACAGTGGAGTGGGTCATATGATATACTCTAACAGACCATAACACAACCTATAGGTACTGAAGACAGCGGAGTGGGTCATATGGTGTACTCTAACAGACCATAACAGTGGGTCATATGGTGTACTCTAACAGACCATAACACAACCTATAGGTACTGAAGATAGCGGAGTGGGTCATATGGTGTACTCTAACAGACCACGACACAACACAACTTTGGCAGTTATACAATCAGTCACTGTGATGTAGTAATAAGTGCAACAAACTTTTGGCTAGAAGGTTGTGGGTTTAAATCTCCATACTTATTATGGGATTTTTCTGGCTCCAATTGGCTTCTACTCGGAGTTGAGCATGCTACCAGTGCTCATTGGGAAGACTGAGACCACACAGTCAAGACTCCTCCACTTCATGGATGCATCACTAACGTTACTGTTCGTATCTTCTTATCAACACCACAGGTGTCTGTATCTCTCGGGGCCTCACTGACGCCAGGATATGTCATGATACTAAGAATGGAGTACATCACACCATAATCCATTTAGACACCATAAGGATTGTACATTGTATAATAATTATGCTGTAATATCATCATCATCATGTGCCCTGCTGAAGGGCATTGGCGATCATGGCCTTCCACATGAATCTATCCCTGTCGCTGCAAGTACATCTCCCACCCTCTCTGTCATCAGCCACCCTGCAAGTCCGTCCAATATTTTTCCCCCTGGGTCAACCTGGTGTTCTCTTTACCTCCAGCTTCCTGTTGTGACCAGGTGCTCTAATTCCCCTTTCCTCATAAAATGGCCTATAAATGTTGCTTGTTTTTTGTTCCTAATCTTCATTGTAAATGATCTTGTGTCTGCCTCCTTCAAGACTGTCTTGTTTGTTTTCTTTGTTGTCCATGGAACTCTCAACATTCTTCTTAGAAGACACATTTCAGTTGCCTCAATTTTGTTTTGATTTTGCATGTTGACCGTCCATGCCTCACAGCCATACAATATTATTGGTTCTATACAACAATCAAGAACTCTCTTCCTGATGTTAATTGGTAGGCATTTGTTGGTAAGAATGCTTTTCACCTTCCTGAATGCTTGGCCGATTCTGCTGGATATTTCTGATTGTGCATCTGCCGTCTGGTGAGATGACCATTCCCAGATACTTAAACTTATCAACCTGTCTCAAAGTTGTGCCATTTGTTGTCATTTTGCATGAGGAGATTTCATGTCTTTTACTGATTACCATGACTTCAGTCTTTCTATTTAGCTCCTGCCCTTCATTTTTGCTTTCTATTTCTATTACATTCACAAGGTTTTGTAGGTTTCATTTTCTGCAATTAGCACGGTGTCATCTGCATAACAAATGTTGTTTATCATTCTTCCTCCAACCTTTATCCCAGGGCATACTTCTAGGTTTCTCATGATGGTTTCACTGTAAAGTGAAAACAAATCTGGTTTCAGAACACGGCCCTGCATGGCGCCTCTTTTGATATTTTGGAAAGAGCTTATATTATTTTCTATTCTCATTGCTGCTGTTTGTTACCAATAAATATTTCTGATTATTGTTAGAGATCTTTTCCAATAATATTGAGCCTTTCTAGCTGGTTGATCAATTCTTTGTGCATTCATCATCATCATCATCAGGTGCCCTGCCGCATGGCGTTGGCGACCATGGACTTCCAACCATCTCTATCTCTCGCTGCCCCCAGCATCTCCCCCACCCTCTTCATCCTCAGCCACCCTGCAAGTCCGTCCAGCATTCTCTCCCTGGGTCTACCCGGTGCTCTTTCCCTCCAGCTTTCCCGTTGTGACCAGGTGCTCCAAATCCCCCTTCCTCATAAAATGGCCTATAAATGTTGCTTGTCTTTTCCTAATCTTCCTTATCAGTGATCGACTTGTGTCTGCCTCCATCAAGACTGTCTCGTTTGTTTTCTTTGCTGTCCATGGTACTCTCAACATTCTTCTGAGAAACATCTCGGCTGCCTCAATCCTGCTCTGGCTTTGCTTGCTGACTGTCCACGCCTCGCATCCGTACAACAGTATTGGTTCTATATAACATTCAATGACTCTCTTTCTGATGTTAATTGATAGGCATTTGTTGGTAAGAATGCTTGTCATCTTCTTGAATGCTGTTTTGGCTTGGCCGATTCTGCCAGCTATTTCCGATGAGCATCTGCTGTCTGATGAAATGACCGTTCCCAGGTATTTGTGCATTACTTGATCAAAAGCCTTGGTATAATCAACAGAGCATAAAAATAAATCCTTAGTCAACTCTACTGGACCTTTCTATGATAGTTCTTAGGATGTGTATGGCATTAATACTTCCTTTCCCTTCCACAAATCCACAATGTTCTTCTGCTGATTCTGTTCCTTGTCCTCATCATGATAATTCTTAATAGGATTTTTGTTACATTACTTATCAAGCTGATTGTATGATGGAGTTTCCATTCGAAAGCCCGTTTTCATTGGAAGTGAGATGAAAAATATTTTGACAAATCTTTAGGGACTTTTCTGGTGTCATAAATTTGATTTAGGAGGTCTGTTATTTTGTCAATACCAAAATCTTCTAGGGCCTCAATCATTTCTGTAGTAATATTGTCTGGTCCGGGGACTTTTCCCGGTTTCATCTTTTTCAACGCTGCACTAACTTCATCTTTCATTATGGGTGATCCTTCAATGTTCCTTCTTACAATGTGTTCTTCATTTTTGTCATCGTTAAAAAGGTCTTTAATGTACTGTCCCCATCCCTCTAACATTTTGTCTTTTTCCATGATAAACATACCCATCTTTCAATTTTAAGCATCCAGTTGATGTGCATGTCTTTTTCCTGTAGGCAGGTTCTTCATTGTTTCTGTATATAGTTTGAGAATCTGTTTTGTGTCAGTCTTCTATTTCTTTGCACTTTGTTTCCAGCCAAGCTTCCTTAGCTTCATTGCATCTATTCGTGATTTTATCCTATTGTATTCTTCCTCTTTTCCCTTTGCTTTCCTCCATTCTTCCATCAAACCTTTAATTTCTTTTGTTGTCTCTTTGAACTCTAGGGATGTTTTCACAAGCTTCATTTATCGAGTTTCTCAAGTTTGTCCATTGGTCCTCACTGTCACCAATGTCCTCTAGAGTACTGAATTTGTTTTGAACATGTACGTTAAATTTTTCGCCGGTCGCTTCATCTGTTTGATGTTACTTTTGGTCTGTTTTCTTTTCTTTAGTTTTAGCCTAAATCTTCCTATTACAGGATTGTGGTCACTGTTGCAATCTGAGCCTGGTAGTGTTTTTGCTATCAGTAAAGAATTTCTAAATCTTTTCTTTATCAGGATGTAATCAATTTGATTTTTAATATTATCTCCTGGACTCATCCATGTCCATTTTCTTCTGTTAGGCTGCTCATAGCTCAGACCAGGTATTTCCTACAATGATGAGCTCATTCATCTGTGCCCATTCCACAAGTTTTTCTCCTTTTTCATTTTGTGTGGCAAGGAATAGACATTTTAAAATATCACCACAGTGCCCAGTAACTGACCCAAATTGGACATCTCACCTGTGAAAGGAACTTTTCAAAGCATCAGCAGAGTGCTCAGTCAGCGACTCTGATGGGCCATCTCGCCATCTAAACATTATAAAACATCGCTGTAGTGCTCAGCTAGTCACCATGATGGGACGTCTGACCTGTAAAAAGAACACTGTAATATC
>JAPXFY010007500.1:0-10666 GCA_030674185.1 Monoplex corrugatus | reverse complement strand
GTGGTGTGTGTGTTGGGTGTGTTGTGTTGTATTATATAAAAAATTTATTCACTATATCTTGCCGACACCACACAAACACACAGAAAAAACCACATGACCCACCCCCCCCTAGCACAAAATTTATCTGTTTCTGTCTTTTGAGTTGCATGCGTTTTGTCAAACATACACTTACACAACTTACAGTTTTAAACCCCCCACACACACCACCCACACATACACACCCCCAACCAAACCAACACACACACACCACCCCACACACAACAACACCACGAAACCAAAACCCCTCGGGCCCAAACAAATTTGCACAAAAAACCATAAACAACAAAAAAAAACACTAACACACAAACAAAAAACACACAGACACACACCACATACATTCAAGACACACAAAAACACACCACAAAACACACCAACTCATCAGCCCTAAAGGGCCCTTCCCTTCTTTTCTTCTTTTTTTCTTCCCCTTCTTCTCCTTTTTTTTTTCTTTTCTTTTCTTAACCTTCTTCTTCCCCTTCTTTTTTTCTTCTTTTTTCATTTCCCCCCTATTTTGCCCAAAACCAATATTTCTTTCAAAATAATGACTTTTCCCCAGCCCAGCCCATATCAATTTTTTTGGGTTTTTGTTGTTGATTTTTTTGTTGCTTTTTTATTATTTTTGTTGTGTTTTTGTTTTTTTTGGGTGGTGGTGGTGGTAGTGGGGGTGGGGGCGGCGTTGGGTGGTAAAAAATGGGGGTTTTGGTGGTGGGTGGCGGTGGTAGAGGTGGGGGGGATGGTGGTAAAAGGTTGGGGGGTTTGGCGGCTGGTGGTGGTAGAGGTGGTGGTGGGGGTGGTGGTTGTAGTAGTGGTGGTGGTGGTGGGGCACGTTGGTGGGTAGAGGGGGGGTGGTGGTGGTGGTTGGGGTAGTGGTGGTGGTGTGGTGGTATGGTGGTGGGGGGGTGGTGGTGGTGTGGTGGTGGTTTGGGGGTGGTGGTAGGGGGTGGTGGTGGTGGGGGCCCGGCTTTGGTGGTGGTAGAGGTGGTGGGGGCGGCAGCGTTGGTGGTGGTAGAGGTGGTGGTGGTGGCGGCGTTGGTGGGGGTGGTGGTGTGGTGGTGGCGTTGGTGGTGGTAGAGGTGGTACAGGTGGTGGTGGTAGTGGTGGTGGGGCGCGTTGGTGGGAGGGGGTGGGGGGAGGGTAAGTTTTCTGGGCCCCCTGTTGGAAGATGCAGGCATTTTGGTGTATCTTGCGCCGCACGCGCATGTAATGCCTGTGAGCCCCCCTTTGTGTGGATAGTGTATGCGCTGTTGGGGACAAAACCCTTTTTTGTCCAAAACATGCAGCCGGTTTTTGAGCCCCGCCCGACGGGGGCAAAAAGTTGACGGAGTTTCTTTTTTTGTCTCTCTCAGGTTTGCCTCCAGGTTCCTCCGTTGTCCCCTGAAAGTGGGCCCTAAAGTAATTAAAACTGGGGGCCCCCATCAAGGAAACAAAAAAAACCCGGACGAACTTTTCCCTCTTTTCCTCCCTTGAAGAGGTCTTTTTTTTGTCTTTTTGTTTGTTATGTTTTGTTGACTTGTGTTTGGGGAACCCTTTTCTTATTCTTTTGTTTCCTTCCCCCCTCTTCCTTTTTCTTCTTTTTATTCTTTTTTTTTCTTCTTTTTTTTCTTCTTCTTTTTTTTTTTTTCTTCTTATTTTTTTCCTCACTTCCTATTTCTTCTTCACTTTTTTCTTCTTTTTTTTCTTTTTCTTTTTTCATCGTCTCCTCCCCTCCTTTCCCTTTTCCCTCCCCTCCCCTTTTTTTCTTTTTCATCGTCTCCCCTCCCCCCTCCTCTTCCTCCCCCCCTTCTTTTTTTCTTCATCGTCCCCCTCCTCCCTTTTCTCTTCCCCCTCCTTCTTCTTCTCCCCCTCCCCTTCCCCTCCTCCTTCTTTTTTCCAAAAACCAAGATTTCTTTATAATGACCATTTTGTCTTGGGGGGTGGAGGTGGAAAAAATTTTGCTTGTGGTTGCATGCCGCTTTTATGTTTTTCTTGGGCGGGGTTTTGGGGTGGTGTAACCCACCTGAGTGTGAATGTTACCTCTTTTTAGGCGACAATGTCTTTGCCCCAAATACGTGCCCCGGGTTTTTTTGAGACTCGATCAGGGGGGGTTGGGGGGGGGGGTCAAAATTGACGGCATTTTCTTTATTTTCTTTGCATTTGCCTCCAGGCCCCCTTGTTTGTTCCCCCAAGTCCGGGGAAAAAGAAATTAAAACCCGGAGCCCCAGTAAAGGGAAACAAAAACCTCTGCCCCAATTTTAACCCCGTCCTCTCCCCTGAAGACACGTTTTTGTTTTGTTTTTTTTTTTTGTTTTTGTTTTTGGGGGGTCAAGCCATTCTTTTTTTTTTCTTTCTTTTTGTTTTTTTGCTTATTCTTCTTTTCTTTTTCATCTTCTTCTTTTTTTCTTTCTTTCTTTTTTTTTTGTTTTGTTTCTTGTTCCTGTTCCTGTTCTTGTTCTTGTTTTTTTCTATTCTTCTTCTTTTTCTTCTTTTTTTCTTGTTCTTTTGCTTCTTCTTCTTCTTTTTTCATCTTCTTCTTCTTCTTTCTTTTGTTTTTTTTGCTTTTCTTCTTTTTAATCTTCTTTTTCTTCTTCTTTCTTTTTTTTTTGTTTCTTTCTTTCTTTTTTTTTTCTTGTTCTTGTTCTTGTTCCTTTTCTTGTTCTTGTTCTTCTCTTCACTTTTTTTTTTCTTCTTCTTCTTCTTTTTGTTTTTCTTCTTCTTTTCTTTTTTTTTCTTCTTCTTTCTTCTTTTCTTCTTCTTTTCATCACCTCGTCATCTTCTTCTTTTTTTTACTTCTTTTCATTCTTTTCCTTTTCTTCTTGTTCTTCTTGTTCTTGTTCTTTTTTTTTTTTCTCCTCCTTTTTTTCTCCTCCTCCCCAGCCCCTCTTCCCCCTCTCCCCCCCTTCTTTTTTCCTTGTCTTTCTCCTCCTCCTTCAGCCCTTTTCCCCTCCTCCCCCTCCTTTTTTTTCCCTCCTCTCCTTCTTCCTTTGTCACATAAAAATTTCCCTTCAAAAGACCTTTTGTTGTTTTGTTTTTTGTTTTTGGGTGGGGGGTGGTGGTGGTGGGGTGGGTAGGGGTGGGGGGCAAAAAAAAATGTTTTATGTTTCCTGTTTGTGAGTTTCATGCTGCCGCTTTATGTGTGTATCTTGTGCGCCGCGCGCGCGCGGTGCATGGTTTGAACTCCCCTGGTGTGGAAAATGTAGCGCCGTTAGGTTGACAAAAGTTTTTGTCCAAACAAAATGCGCAGGTTTTTGAGACCCAGCAATGAGGGACAAAAAGTTGAAGGACGTTTCATTATTTTTTTTTGCGGTTTGTCCCTCCATCTCTCAGTTGTCCCCCCAAGTCCTCCCCCAAAAGAAATTAAAAACCCCGGGGGCCCTAAAGGAGAGCAAAAAACCCCACTGACGAAAAACCCCCCTGTCTTCTCCCTTTGAAGGGTTTTTTTCTTTTTGTTTTTTTTGTTTGTTTCTTTTTTTTTTTGGGGGTAAGCCATTTTTGTTATTGTTGTTGTTGTTTTTTCTTCTTCATTTTGTTCTTGTTCTTGTTCTATTTCTTCTTCTTGTTTTCTTTTTCTTCTTTTCTTTTTTCTTTTTTCTTCTTTTTTCTTCTTCTTCTTTTTTCTTCTTCTTCTTTTCTTCTTCTCCTCCTCCCCTCCTCCTTGTTTTCTTCTTCTTCTTTTTTTCTTTTTTCTTTTTTTCTTCTTTTCTTCTTTTCTCTTCCCCCTTTTTCCCTTTTTCTTCACTTTTTTCTTCTTCATCTCATCATCTTTCATGTTTCTTCTTCTCACATCATCATCCCCTCCTCCCCCTCCCTTCCTTCTTCATCCTCCTCATCCCCTTATTCTTTTTTTCTTTTCCCCCTTTCGTTTTCCCCAAACCCAAAGTTTCTTTCATAATGACATGTTGTGTTGGGGAGAGGGTGGTTTTGATGTTAGCGTGGTGGTGGAAAAGTTTGCATGTCCCGCAGCTT
This sequence comes from Monoplex corrugatus, assembly GCA_030674185.1. Classification (NCBI taxonomy): domain Eukaryota; kingdom Metazoa; phylum Mollusca; class Gastropoda; order Littorinimorpha; family Ranellidae; genus Monoplex; species Monoplex corrugatus. Next base: position 6,688 of record JAPXFY010007500.1, on the reverse strand, counting down.
GTGAATGCATGCACGCACTTTATGTAATGTTTCTTGCGGCGTGTGACCCCATCTGTGTTGGATGTGTAGGGTTGTTTAGGTTCCCAAAAAGCCTTTTTTGTCCAAACACGCGCAGCCGGTTTTGAGACCCAACCCGACGAGGGGCAAAAAGTTGACAGACGTCTCATTATTTTTTTTTTGCAGGTTGTGCCCGCATCCCCCCCGTTTGTTCCCCATGGCCGGGCCCCAAAGTAATTAAAAATCATGGCCCCCCGTCATGGAGGAAAGAAAAGTTTCTGAACTTTTTCCCGTCTTTGCCTTTAAGCGTGTTTTGTTTTTGTTTTTTTCTTTTTTTTTTTTGTTTGTCTTTTTTCTTTGGGTCAAAACCATTTTTTTTCTTGTTCTTCTTTTCCTTTGCTTCTTCACTTTTTTTTCTTTTTTTTACTTTTTTTGTTCTTTTTTTTCTTTTTCTTGTTCTTCTTCTTCTTGTTCTTGTTTTTGTTTTTCTTTTTTCGTCTTCTCATTCTCTTCATCTTTTCTTTTCTTCTTTTTTTTTTTTCTTCTTTTCTTCTTCTTTTCTTCTTTCTTTTTCTTCTTCTTTTTTTTTTTCTTCTTCATCTTCACCCTTATTTTTCTTCTTCTTCTTCTTCTTCTTTTTTCTTTTCTTCTTCTTCTTCTTCTTCTTCTTCTTCTTCTTCTTTTCTTCTTCTTCTTTTCTTTTTTCCTTCCCTCTCTTTTCTTGTTTTTTGTTGTTCTTGTTATTCTGGTTTTTTGTTGTTGTTGTTGTTGTTGTTTTTTTTCTTCTTTTTTCTTCTTCTTTCTCCTCCCCCCCCCTCCACGTTATTATCCTCTTCCCTTTTTCTTCCCTTTTCCTTTTACCCCAAAATAAAATTTCTTTCATAATACCGTTGTTTTTTGTTGTTGGGGTGGGGTGGTTGCCTGGTGGTGTTTGGGATGGGGTGGTGGTAGCTGGTGGGGCAGTGGGGGGTTTGCAGTGGTGGTGGTGGAACAGTGGGGGGGGTTGTGGGGGGTAGTGATGGTGGCAGAAATGTTCTGCGTGACCCCCGCTTTTGAGATGCTGCGCTGCTTTTTTATGTATCTTGCGCGTGCACAGCGCATGTAATGCCGGGGCCCACTGAGGGGTTTTTTTTGGGGGTGTTTGGTTTTACAAAAGCCCCTTGGGGCCCAAACACAGTTTTACACGGTGTTTGAGACCCACCCCGGGGGCAAAAAGTTGACGGGGGGTTTCATTATTTTCTCTTGCAGGTTGTGCCCCCGGTCCTTCCGTTTGTTCCCCCTGGGCCCGGGGCCAAAGAATTAAAACTCCCGGGGCCCCAGTCAGGAGAGCAAAGAAACCCCCTGACTGAATTTTCCCCGTTCTCTGCCTTTAAAACGTGTTTTGTTTGTTTTGTTTGTTGTTTTTTGTTGTCTTTTGCTTTGGGGTCAAGCCATTCTTCTTTTTCTTCTTTCTTTTTCTTTTCTTTTTTCTTTTCTTTTTTTCTTCTTCTTTGTCTTCTTCTTCTTTGTCTTCCTCTTCTTCTTCTTCTTCTTGTCTTCTTTTTCATTTCTTCTTCTTTGTCTTCTTCTTCTTCTTCTTCTTCATCTTCTTCTTTCTTTTTCTTCTTTCTTCTTTTCTTCTTTTTTTCTTCCCTTCTTCTTTCTTTTTCTTCTTCTTCTTCTTCTTCTTCTTCTTCTTCCTTTTTCTTCTTTTTTTTCTTTTTTTTTTCTTCTTCTTCTTTCCCTTTTTCTTTTTTCTTCTTCTTCTTCTTCTTCTTCCTTTCTTTTTTCTTCTTCTTCTTCTTCTTTTTCTTCTTCTTTTTTCTTTTTTCTCTTCCTTCTTTTCTTCTTTTCTTCCTTCTTCTTTTCTTCTTCTTTTCTTTTCTTTTTCTTTTTCTTTCTCTTTTTTTCCTGTTCTTTCCCTTTTTTTTTCTTCTTCTTTTTCTTTTTTGTTCCCCCCCTTTTCTTTTCTTGTTTTGTTTGTTCTTGTTCTGTTTTCCCCCTTTTTCTTCTTCTTTTCTTCTTGTTTTTCCCCCTTCTTCTTTTCTTCTTGTTCTTGTTTCCTCCTTCTTTTTCTTTTCTTGTTCTCCTTGTTCTCCTCCTTTTCTTCTTTTCTTCTTTTTTGTTTTCCTCCCTTTTTCTTTTCTTCTTTTTTTTTGTTTCTCCTTTTCTTTTCTTCTTGTTCTTGTTCTTGTTCTCCTCCTTTTCTTCTTCTTCGTTTCTTTTCTTTTCTTCCTTGTTCTCCTTTTCTTCTTCTTCTTTTGTTTTTTCTTTTTTGTTTTTTCTTTTCTTTCTTCTTCTTCTTGTTCTTTTTTCCCCCTTCTTCTTCTTTTTCTTCTTTCTTGTTTCCTTTTTTCTTCTTTTTTGTTCTCCTCTTCTTCTTTTTCTTTTTTCTCCTCCCCCCCTTTTTCTTTTTTTTTCTTTTGTTCCCCTTCTTTTTTTTCTTCTTCTTCTTCTTTTGTCCTCTCCTTTTTTTTTCTTTTTTGTTCTTGTTCTTGTTTCCTCCTTTTCTTCTTTTTTTCTGTTCTCCCCCTTCTTTTCTTCTTCTTGTTCTTGTTTTTGTTTCTTTCCCCTTTTTCTTTTTGTTCTCCCTTCTTCTTTTTCTTCTTCTTCTTCTTGTTTCCTCCTTCTTCTTCTTCTTCTTCTTGTTCTTGTTCCCCTTTTCTTCTTCTTCTTTTTCTTCTTCTTTTTCTTGTTCTCCTTTCTTCTTCGTCTTCTTCTTTTTCTTCTTCTTTTCTTGTTCTCTCCTTCTTCTTCTTTTCTTCTTGTTCTTTTTTCTTCTTTTCTCCTTCTTCTTCTTCTTCTTCTTCTTGTTCTTGTTCCCCTCCTTCTTCTTCTTCTTCTTCTTGTTCTCCTCTTCTTCTTCTTCTTTCTTGTTCTCCCCCTTCTTCTTCTTCTTCTTTTTCTCCTCCTCTCTCCTCCTCCTCCCCTTTTTTCTTCTTCTTTTCTTCTTTTCTTGGTTCTCCTCCTCCTCCTTCTTCTTTTCTTCTTCTTTTTTTCCCTCCTTTTCCTCTTTCTTTTTCCCTTTTCTTCTTCTTCTCTCTCTTCATCGTCTTCTTCCTTTTTCCCTTCTACATCATCATCTCCCCCTCCTCCCTTTCTTCTCCTCTTTCCTCCTCTTTCCTCCTTCTTCTTCTTTCTCCTCTCTCTTTCCCTTTGGGGTTTTCTCCAACAAGTTTCTTTCTAATGACTATGTTGCTGTTGGTGGAGATGGTGGTGTTGTTGTTTGTAGTGGTGGTGGCAAAAAAGTTTCTGCATTTTCCCGCAGCTTGTGGAAATGCATGCACGCACTTTATATTTTATTTTTACGCGCGGGGGTGAGCCCACCTGTGTGTGGATAGTGTATGCGCGTGTTAGGTTGACAAAAAGCCTTTTGTCCAAACACAGCCCCAGCACGGTGTTTGAGACAACCAGACGAGGGGCAAAAAGTTGACAGACGTCTCATTATTTTTTCTTGCAGGTTGTGCCTGCAGGGCCCTCCCTTTTTTCCCCTGGCCGGGCCCCAAAGTAATTAAAAAATCCGGGCCCCAGTCATGGAACAAAGTAAGGCTTTTGAAATTTTCCCCGCTCTTGCCTTGAAGAGTGTTTTGTTTTGTTTTGTTTGTTGTCTTTTTGTTTTGGTTTTCTTTTTTCTTTGGGTCAAGCCATTCTTGTTCTTGTTCTTCTTTTTCTTTCGTATTTCTTTTTTTTTTTCTTTTACTTTTTGTCTTTTTGTTTTTTTTTGTTTTTGTTTTTTTGTTCTTGTTTTTGTTTTTGTTTTTCTTTTGTCTTCCATTCTCTCTTTCTTTTTTCCTTCTTCTTCCCTTTCTTCTTCTTCTTCTTCTTCTTCTTCTTTTCTTTTCTTCTTTCTTTCTTCTTCTTTTTTCTTCTTCTTCTTTCCTTCATCTTCATTTCTTCTTTTTCTTCTCCTTCTTGTTTTCTTCTCCTTCTCATCTTCTTCTTGTTTTTCTTGTTGTTCTGTTATTCTGTTTTTGTTGTTTGTTGTTGTTCTTTTTCTTCTTCTTCTTTTCTTCTTCTTCTTCTTCTTTTTTTTTCCCCCTTTCTTTTTTTTCTTCTTCTTTTTTTCTTTTTCCCTTTCCTCCCCCTCCTCCCGTTTTACTCTTCCTTTTTCTCTCTTCCTCCTTTTTGCCAAACTAAAATTCTTTCATAATGACCATGTTGTTTTTTGTTTTTGGTGTGGTGGTGGTGGTTGCAGTGGTGGTTTTGGGTTTAGTGGTGGTGGTGGAGCAGTGGTGGTGGTGGTGGGTGGTAGCAGGGGTGGTGGGGGAAAGCGTGGGGTGGTTTTTGGTGGTAGTGGTGGTGGCAGAAAGTTTCTGCGTGACCCCTGCTTATGAGATGCATGCAGCGCGCTTTTATATATCTTGCGCGCGCACCGCGCAGTAATGCTGTGAGCCCACCTGGTGTGGATTGTGTATGCGTGTGTTAGGTTGACAAAAGCCTTTTGTCCAAACACAGCGCAGCACGGTGTTTGAGACCCGCCCAGACGAGGGGCAAAAAGTTGATGGATTTCTTTATTTTCTCTTGCAGGTTGTGCTCCAGGCCCCTCCGTTTTTCCCCATGGCCGGCCCTAAAGTAATTAAAACTCGGGGCCCCAGTCAGGAGGCAAAGAACCCCCGATGAATTTTTCCCCCTGTCTCTCTGCCTTGAAGAGGTGTTTTTTTTTGTTTTTTTTTTTTTTTTTTGTTTGTTGTCTTTTGCTTTGGGATCAAGCCTTCTTTTTTTTCTTCTTCTTCTTTTTTTCTTCTTTTTTTCTTTTTTTCTTCTTCTTCTTCTTCTTCTTCTTTTTCTTTTCTTTTTCTTTTTTTTCTTTTTCTTCTTCTTCTTCTTTTTTTTTTTTCTTCTTTTTTTTTCTTCTTTTTCTTCTTCTTTTCTTTTCTTCTTTTTCTTCTTCTTCTTCTTCCTTCTTCTTTTCCCTTCTTTTCTTTTCTTCTTCTTTTTTTTCTTCTTTGTCTTCTTCTTTTCTTCTTTTTTCCCTTCTTCTTCTTCTTTTCTTCTTCTTCTTCTTTTCCCTTCTTCCTTCTTTTTTTTCTTTTCCTTTTTTCTTTTTTCTTCTTCTTTGTCTTCTTTTCTTCTTCTTCTTCTCTTTTTTTCTTCTTCTTCTTCTTCCTTTTTTTCTTCTTCCTTTTTTCTTTGTCTTCTTCTTCTTCTTCTTCTTCTTTGTCTTCTTCTTCTTCTTCTTCGTCTTTCTTCTTCTTTCCTTCTTTTTTTCTTCTTTTTTTTCTTCTTTTTTTCTTTTCTCCTTTCCTCCCTCCTTTTTCTTCCTCTCCTCCGTTCTTTTCTTTTTTTCTTTGCCTTCTTTTTCTTTCCTTTCCCCCCTCTTCTTCTTTTCTTTTTTTTTTTTGTTTTTTTTTTCTTTGTTATTTAGTTTTATAGCTTCAGTTGTGTTCTATGGACTTTGATAACACATGCTGTGAGACGTGAACAGTTAGCTGTTGTCATTCTTCCCTGTACATTTTCTTTCAAGAAACCCAAGAATCAAAACACTTACGACAGACGCCGAACCCCAAAAACCCGATCCAAAAACAAACTACCCCGGAGAGAACACAGCGTGATAAAACAAAGGGGAAGGAATCGTTGCAGTTAACCTGGTGATGGTGTGGAAGTGGATGTTGATGATGTTTGATTGTAGATGATGTGGATGATGATGATGATGGTTATGATGTGTTTATGGATGTGATGAGGGGTAGTGGAGAGAGATGATGATGATGATGGTTTGATTGATGTTTTATGATGATTTTGATGAATATTGGGTGATGAGAAGGTTGTAGTGGAAGAAGGAGTGTGATAAAGTGTGTGTGATGATGTAGGTGAAAAAAAAATAAAAATGATTTTAATGCAATTCCCTGAAAAAAGTGGTTTTAATTTTCAAAAAAAAAAAATGATTTTGGGCAAAATAAAAAAAAAAATTTTTATAAAATGGGGAAGAAATGGGGAAAAGAATGATTGGGGTGGCCTTTATTAGTGAGAAGGAGATGGGGAAGGGGATGATGTTTTTGATGTAAAATGGTGGAAGAAGGAGATGATGATGATGATGATGATGATTGATTGATGATGATGATGAAAAGTGATGTGTAGTGGAAAAGGAGAAAGATGGGTGATTTTTGATGATGATGATGATGATGGAGTAGTGGAAAAAAAGGAGATGATGATGATTGATGTATTGGAAGTAGTAGTGGAGAGGGATTTATGATGATGATATGAAATAGTAAGTAGTAGTGGAAGAAGGAATGATTGATGATAAGTTATGATGATGATGATGTTATGATGATGAGGATCGGACGTCGACCAATGAAGGAGGAGGAGATGACACAAAAAAAAGGAGAAGAGGAAGCAGAAGAGAAAATGTGATGGGGTGGTTGTTGTTGTGGTGTGATGAGGAGGGAAGAGGGAGGAGGGATGACGACAATGAGGGGGAGGAGAAAAGGGTGATGATGAAAAGAGATGATGATGCTGATGATTAAAGGTAAAAAGTTCCCCCCCTCCCACCTACAACCCCCACCCCCACCCCCACCCTGTCCCCTAGGGAAAAATACAAAATAAAAAGGAGGAGGAGAAAAAGAAGTTAATGTGTGACAGTGTGATGATGTTGTGTTGAGATGAGTGTATGGGGTGGTGGAATGGGGTTTTTTTTTGGGATGATGATGATGTGATGATAATGAAATTTAAAAAACAGTAATAATGTGTTTGTGCAACAAAAACAAAAAAACAACAA
>JAPXFY010007499.1:0-10668 GCA_030674185.1 Monoplex corrugatus | reverse complement strand
ACACGGACCTCTGGCAACATTTTTCGGGAAAAAAACAGAGAAAAAAAGGAAAGAAGGGCAACCCCCAATTCATACATCGAGAACATGACCAAACACCAGTGGCCTAAATATTCAAGAATTTTGTCAAAAAAAGTCAAGGCAGAGCCATTTGGAGGAGATAGCTGTGTTCCACAGAGTACAGCGGCCAACACGAAACCTGGTGACTCCAACAGGTGAGACAGGTACCTAGCCCCACACACACTCTTTTCCATTTTCTTTACGGCAATGTTGACTGATACATTCAGAGGCTTTGATAAGGGTTTTGTGCACACAAGAATTACTCAGATGGAAAACTGTTCAACCTAGGGAGATTTGAAGTGCTCAGAGCTGGCTTGCGGGAATGTCTTTTTACAGATAATTGAGCACTGGCTGCTCAATTGCAAGAAAACAATCCAGCGCTCCCGGAGCAACTTGCTGCTGCCTGCAAATGCTCAGGCCTTGCAATTCGCTTCAGCAAGACAGAGGCCTTGTTTCAACCAACATCATCTCAGGTTTGTGCGCTTCACCACCCCTGATTGTCATCAAACCCAGAGGATTAAGAGTGTTGATAAATTCTGATAGTCGTGCAGAAACAGCGAGCAGTAATGGATCTTTTGATGACGAGGTGGCTTTTGCGTATTCTTCCAAGGCTAGCTCTGGCCTTTTGAAGGTTGTCCAAGAGGTTGTGACAAGACTATGGAAATCGGGTCGCCACAAAAATTGCGGTGTACAGAAGCAGTATTTCCTGAGCGCCCTGTTTTAAATGCTGCATAACCGGGGACTACCTATCAACGGGACATTCAGTAGCTGGAATGGTTCACAAAAGATATCTACTGTAAAGGCCATCCTATGAGCTGTAGCATCAGTATGCCTATTGGAAAGACACTGCTCGCATCACAGTAAACTGGCAACAGCATAATCACTTTGGGGAACAGCACAGAAAACAACTGCAACACAAGGACTGGCAGAAGAGAACCAAGGCTGTATAACGCTTTCCCGTGCAGAACCTGTAGACTGAGAATTGTGCCTCCAGGACTGGTCTTGATCCCACATGAAAGTCTTACCAGAGAGCTGAGATGCTGTGAACAAAATAGATCATTTTTGTGAGCGGATGGAGGCTTCCATAAGGACGCTTATGTGTCGCCTTGTTCGGGGGTTTCATTTCTGTAATTGTGATCAAGTTGTATACTTAGAGCGTTGGTAAAGTCAGTTTGTACTGGGTGTTGTTGTTGTTTTTTGTTGTGGTTTGGTGGTGGTGGTGGATCTGTTTGTGTTTTCATGGGTTTTGGGCACTTTTTATGAATTATTGGAAAAAAATCTTCAAATATTTCATAAAAAACGAAGATACACGTTTCGGTACAATATACCCCAGAATTGTTCCAATGACATTGAGATAAAGATAAGACAACCATACGTTAGGTAGGACCTCAAGACCTTGTCAGCACATAGGACTTCTGGTCGTGTCATAAACATTTGATTTTTTCCATCACTGTGACCCAGCGGCGTCAGTGCATACAGAATTTATTTCGTGTGCAGATACGTCATACCATACCATACCATACCATACCGCTGCAGACTGGTTTAGGCTATTTCAGCCTTTAGTTGGTCTTTTTCACGAAAAAAAAACTTGGTTTTTTTATACAGTTGAAAACTTCTTTGGTGGGTATTGATGGCGAACCGTCTGAAAGTCTACCTAATCAGATACACGCGGTCTGCCCAATGGCGATCCGACTGGCCTTGAAGCTGTCAAGAGATGGTGCGTTGACCACTTTTTCGGGGAGCGCGTCCAGGGATTTCACCACTCGATAGAAAAAAAAGTGCTGGCGCAGCGAACTATTGCAACTCCCTTTCTTGAGCTTTAGACTAGCCAGGGGTTTCTGCTTAGCACTGTTTCAAGGAAAAGGGAGGACTTTCAGGGTTGTACAACTCGTGTGTGAACTTATAGGTTTCAATCATGTCGCCCTGTCCCTTCGGTACTGCATGCTGGGTATTTTCATTCTGGCAAGTCCGCCTTCATAGGGATATCAAAAAACCCAGGAACCAACTTTGTTGCTCGCCTGAAAAAGCCTTCGATGATGTCCTTATCTTTCTGATCCCTTTGGTGACCACACACTTTGGCAAACTCCAGGTGAGGACGTATCAGTGCGAATGAACAGCTGTCGCATGGTTTCAGTGTCGAGGTACGGTAAAGGCGCCTGATCAGCCCTAGAATTCAAATTAGCTTTGTTGACCGTGTGTCTGGGACATGCCAGCTGAATTTGAGCTCCTGATCAACCAATACTCCCAGATCTTTCTCTCCCCTTGATGACTCCAGCAGCACTCTCTCTTCGCTGTTGTGTAGTCTCATGCTATACACTGCCTTGGGGTTCCTGCGTCCGAGGTGTAGAACCTTACATTTTGTCACATTGAATCGCAGCTGCCAACAATCTGCCCAGTCAACGAGTTTATCTAAGTCCTGTTGAATCTATCCCTCTTGTTTTGCTCCTCTACTGTGTCAAACATTTTTGTATCATCTCCCGTACATCTGACATTTTTGTATCATCTCCCGTACATCTGACAGATGCAGTTCACCACCTCTGGCATGTCATTGATGAACACAACAAACAGCTTTGGGCCCCAAGACACTAACCCTTGAGGACTCCACTTAACACCGGGCTCCCAACTGAGAAACTCCCAGTGATCCCAACTCTTTGTCTTCTGCCTGTCAGAAAGTCTGTAATCCAGTATAACACCTGTGAAGTGACTCCATAGGATTCAAGCTTTGGGGATTAACCCCCTGGTGGGGCACAGAATAAATGCCTTAGCGAAATCCAAGTAGACTAATCTACAGGTTCCCCCTCATCTAATGATTCAGTCCATGCATCCAGTACACTCAGAAGGTTCGTAACACAGGACCTCTGTCTGATGAAACCTGCTGGGATGGTGCGAAAAAGTTGTTGACTTCCATGTGGGTTATCACTTTGTCCCTAATGAGGATTCCATAATTTGCAGACTGTGCTTGTCAAAATCACTGGTCTGTAGTTGCAGGGCTGGCTCCGATCTCCTTTTTTGAACAAAAGAGTGACATTCGCCCCCTTCCCTTCTTTGGCAACTTTCCTTCTTCTTCTGACTTAGTGAAAATAATAGAAAATGGCTCTGCCAACTCTTCGGCAAGTTCCCCTTTAGAACACGTGGAATGAACACCGTCAGGGCCGGGAGACTTCCCAGGGTTCAGGCGCTTTTAAGTTTCTTCAGTATCTCCTTTTTGGAAAAGCTAATCCTTTCTAAATTTTCTGAACACTCTCTTTTCTTACATGATGGCATCTGATTTAGTCTCTCCTGTGTAAAAACAACAGAAAAATCTGTTCAAGGTTTCAGCCTTATCCGCATTACTGGTTACTGTCTACCCCTTTCGTCTACAAAATCTGCTACACCTTGCTTTGTCTTCAATTTGCTGTTACGTAAGCGTAGAAAGATTTAGGATTTTCTTTGCATCCTTGGCCCCAGATCTTTCAAAGTTCCGAACAGCCTTTCTACATGCTCCTTTGGCCTGGTTCCTTGCTTTTGCATAGGCCTGGTAATCTTTTCCTTCTCTAGTCTCCATGTACCTCTTGAAGCATTCCCTTTTTCTTCTTTAGCTTAAAAAAGTGCGTTCTCATCCACCACAGTGGTTTTTTTTTTTTTCGCATTTCCATTATATCTTCCCCCAATGTTGATCTTAGGAATACATTTGTCCATTTCCCCCACTAGCGTTTTTTGAAACAGTCCCCATGCCTCACCAATGCTAAGATCCTTAACTTTCTCAGACAGGTTTACCTCTCTCAAACCCTCCCCCAGTTTCTTGTAGTCTCCTTTAGCATAATTGTACTTTGTCTGTTGCTCCTTAGAAATGTTCTCTGTGTAAACTAGAAACTCGAGTGAAGGACATGATGATGGCTCCTTCCAAGTGGAGGATTGTGGATGACTATACCTTCTTCACTGCTAAAAATCAGGTCAATCAACGAAGGTGCATGGTTTGGATGAGTATGAGTGGGAAACTTGACATGTTGAGTAAAATGTCTCCCTCACAAATGTCTCCAAGAACACTGTAGCTTTATGGTTTGGACTAGGTGGGGAGGTCTCATTACTCCAGTCAATTTCCTTAAGATTAAAATCTCCTGTTATTAACACATGGGATCTGCCAAAAATCATATTCTTCATAAAACTGTACAATGTTGCATTGTCCTCTGCAGAATTGCTATCAGATCTGTACAACACAGCCTACAAGGAGTTTGTCTCCCTTTTTCAACTTGATCTCTACCCACACAGTATCTTTAGATCCTGGCTGATCAGAGACTTTCACTTCCTGCGCTGAGAGATACTTCTTTACATAAATCAAAACTCCTCTCTCTACATTGTCTTCACCGACATTGCAGAAACAGTCATAACCTTCTATGTTCAATTCTACTGTCTGAACATCAAATGAAAGTTCTTTGGCACCACTTCAGTTATACAAATGATATCTGGATTCTCATTTTCCACTATAAATAAAAGCTCTGTGCGTTTGTTTAAGAGGCTATCTACATTTGAGTATGTACACTTCAACGTTTTGTCATCTATCACTGTTGGTCTCGCTCGACCTCCATGGTACGAGCATCCTGTTCCTTGCTACATTGACTACCCTGTTCCCTCTGATCACCCAATGTGCTGTTTCTCCCTTGGCTTTTGCCTCCTCTCGCTTCTGATTTCTTACAGATACCAGGTTTCTCATTCGGTCTCGCTGTAAAGGGGTCAAGTCCTTGTTTCAAGTTGAGTGAGCGGAAGGTACTATCCTCATGCTTAATGCTACCAATTTGAAGAACAAGGTCTCCCAACAGTGTAAAAATCGCTACTCACAGTTCCGTAGCTTTCGATGGCGTTCTCGCCATCTTCGTCAGCGCTCTAATGCTGTCTGCGTGAATCTCTACTCAGATCTCGCGAACATGGGATGAACCCAGTTCACGAGATCGAATCAGAGAATGGTACACCGGGGGCAGGGTGTAACGGCCCCGGTCCCTGTTGAGCGGGGGTTGGTGGCTGCGATGTAGATGGCGCTCCTTGACTCCTCGTTGGAACCACTTATTTTCTCTGTCCAGGATGTTGACATTGTCCGCACTGAATTGATGTTTTTCGGCGTGTAGGTGAGCTCCTACTGGAGAAGAGTCCCTCTTGTGTTCTGTTAGTCTCTTCTGAAGGGGGCGTTCAGTTTCACCGACATAATGTTGGTTGCAGTCCTGGCAGTCTATTCTGTATATAATGCCAGCTTTGTCGAGTTTGCTGGTTTTGTCCTTGGGGGTGACCAGCTGGCTGCGTATGGTGTTGGAAGGTTTGGAATGTACAGCCACCCCCAGTTTTCTGATCTTTCTGGACAGAGCGTCACTCACACCTCCTAACGTATGGGATGGTGATGTGTCCCTTGCGCTGGTGTTTGTTTCACTGGCTGTTGGGATGCGGTGTTGGATTTCTGCCTCCTGGGCTGTTCCAGGCCCACTTTTTGTAGCCCGAGATGGTGAGCACTTTTTTCAGGTGGTTTGTCTCCTTGTCTTTTGCCTCTTGGGTACTGCATATGGTGTTAGCTCTGTGGGTAAGGGTTCGAATCACTCCCAGTTTGTGTTCAAGGGGCTGGTGGCTGTCGAACTGTAAATATTGGTCCGTATGAGTTGGTTTACGGTAGACCGAGAAGGATAGAATGCCATCAGTTCTGGTGATGAGGGTGTCCAGCATGGCTATGGAGTTGTTCTGTTCCACTTCCCTCGTGAATTTGATGGCTGGGTGTTGGTTGTTCAGATGTTCTGTGAACTGTTCGACCAGTTGCTGGGGGAGGATAGTCATGGTGTCGTCTACGTAGCGCCCCCAGTATCGTGGTGGGGAGTGAAAGAAGCCAATGCTTTCTCTTCAAAATCCTCCATGAACAGGTTGGCTACTATTGGGCTTATGGGGAGCCCATGGCTGCTCCTTCTTTTTGTTGGTAGAATTCACCTTGGAAGGTGAAGTAGGTGGTGGTGAGGCAGCAGGACAAGAGTTCACATACGTCGTCCACTGTGAGAGATGTACGTTGGTGGAGGGTTTGGTCGTTTTGTAACCTTCGGCGTATGATCTCTATGCTTTCTTTCACTGGTACGCTGGTAAATAGGGCAGAGACATCATATGACACAAGGAGTTCATCATGAGCGAGGGTGTAGTTACTCAGTTTTTTCCACTAGGTCAGCACTGTTGTGGATGTGATGATCTGTGTGTCCTACGAGAGGTGATAGGATGTCCGCCACAAATCTAGCCGTCTCATACATGATGGAACCTCTGGATGCGACTATGGGACGGAGGGGGACTTCTTTCTTCTATCCTCATGCATCTTTCAGTTTCTTTGAAGCTTGAGTATTTCAGTGACTTCTTCCTTTGAACCTAATGTGGCTAGCATGGGTCGAGGTTTTGCACTGTTTCCACTACCATCGTTGTTTCTTCGGCCTAGCCTTCTGACTTGCTTCACACTGATAGAAACGCCAAGACCTCTGTCGCACATGTCTTTCATGAACCGAGTGTCATGTTCCTTGCGTTCTGTTACGTCGCTGGATTTACTTTCCTCTACACCAAAGACAACAATGTTCGCATTTCTCCTGTCTTGGTCCTCCATCTCTTCAGTTCCCTGTTGGGCAGCTTGCTGGTGGTCTGTCTCAGCTGAGACTCCATATCATCTTGAGCTGTTTTCACTCATCTACTTTCTTTTCCAAGGCCCTGATATGGTTCTCCAGACTCGAGACGTCCTGCTTAGAAGCCTTCTGGTCCAGTGTTTGTTCCACAGACTCAAGTCTTGTCTCAAACACACTTAGAAACTCTTTACATTTGTCCTCAACTGCTTTGTCAGAGAATACAGCCTGCAAAGCTGGTTGGTACAGTTCTCGCAAAACCAGTGAACATCTGGCCTTGCCATGAAAGAGTATTCACTCTCGCTCACATTTACACACCTGATACAGTACCATGCCAACAACGCTCACAAGAAAGGAGCTTATCTGTATTGTCACTGAACATTTTCTTACAGGCTACACATTCTGCAACACTCTCGACACTTTGTTCATCATCCCTTTCCTCATTCTGAGTCTGATACCCTTTCAGTTTCAATGTTTCGTGTTGCTGAGTTTTCATTCTCCCTTTTGCGGGAGGACGGCTCCCACTTCCTTTCCTAGTTTTATCTCCTGACATATTGCTGGTATTATGTAGACTCAACTTTTATTTACAACATCCCCATCGTACGTAATTCCATGCCGTTTCATTGATATCCAAGTGCAGCTACCATAACTGAAAAGTATGTTTGACAAACTTTAATCCTTTGACTCCTACTCCCTATCCATCAACTGCAAAAACATGACTTTGATTCCTTTACCTTATCCTCCAGTTTCCTGCAGGAAGCTGGTGGATAGGTGAGGGAATCAAAGAGTTAAGTTTTTGCTTTGCTGGCATGGTTGGCAATGCAGGATGCTGATAGACAGGGCACGGGAGTCAAAGGGTTAAACAGGGAGTGTAAAACGACAAAGTACGAAACGTCACAGTCGCAGCAGAACATAATAATTTTTAGGCTATGTTTATTGCGCGTGGAGTAACTCCCCTAAGGCTTATTTTGCTGCAAGCTACTGAGAATTCCGGGAAACGATCGCTTCAACAAACAGGAATGGCAACGACAGGTGGAAGGAGGACAGTGTTGATAGGAATTGATGAAAGCGACTTTTCAGACTATGCATTTGATTGTAAGTTGATCATGTGCTATTCTTACAACCCTGTCTAACGCAAAATACCTCAATCTGTACACTAATAACTTAATAATTATGGGCTGTGTGCAGATCGACAAGTACTCGCGAGTTCCGTCCCTTGACTACGGTACCCGACGGCCGTAATTAAGGACGCTACAATGCAAAACTCAAGCATCGTCGGCATTAAAATATGCGGAAAAGCTCACCCCAAAGGAGAAATACAGATCTATTGAAAAGCTAATGGATATTGATGGAGCTGATCCATATGAAATTCCTAAACAGTCATGGTATGATGGTCTGCACACCCGAGTAATTTCTGATGAAGGATAAACTAGTTTTAGTAGTTAGTTTATCAACATTGTGATATTATTTCTAGGTGACATCAATGCCCACTAGGGACAAAAAATCACCGTTAGGGGAAAACAAGACTATCATCAACTCTCTGTCCAACAAATATGACACAACATATTTCTGAACCAACCCATAAAAAAGGCCCACATTCTTGACTGGATCATTTCTCGTGATCACCACAATTCAGTTTACTGACAACTGCCTAGTTCTTTCTACCCGTCTAACTTCAGCCCTTCCTTCTGCCCCACTCTGAAATTTTCTCTGTTCTCTTGACATTTCTCCTCCTTCCCGTCCCACGCGCACAGTGCTCGACGCAATCCAAATCAAATTGACCTCTCCACATTTTCATCTGAGGGGCCTCCCGCCCCCTTTTCTGAAAAGTCACACAAACCCTTTGCCGAGGGAATTCTATACTACTCTCCCCCCATCTTCTGGACACTCATGCTCCACCCAAAACAAACTCGTCTTTTACCTGCCCCGGCCCCCTTTTCCCCCTGGCTCACTCATGGGTTTGCCGTGCAAAACGTGCCCGCCGCTTTTTCAAAGCGCCGCTGGCGAAAATTTTTCCCCCAAATTTCACTGTACAAGGCAATTTTTCCCAAAGGGCCTCAAAAAACAAAAGTATCCACCCTCATTGCTTTCTGAAAAAAACAAGCTTTTTTCCAAACCAAAACCCTGAATGCCCCCTTCTTCAAGGGGAAACCTCTTTACAACCTGAATCATCTCCGGGCACACAAAAAAAGATTTACCTCTCCCAAAAAAACACACAAATAAAGAATTTCCCATCTTATTCTCCAAGTATTTCACCCCCAAAATACAAATCTTCGTGAAAAAGGCTTGACGGGGGACCCCTGTAAAACCATGCCCCCCTGCCCCTTTTCCTTCTCTGGCACACCTCTTACTATTTTTTCCCCCAGTCTAAACAAGAAGAAAATTCTAAAAACACAACAGATCCATGTCTTTTCAAAACCTGCGAACTGGACCCCTTTTCCCCGGGTTTTTCTCTCTACTCTGACTGTCCCCCTACTCTCCTCCCTTTTAAACCCACGGGACATCATCAACACTTCTTTCAAACGGGAAACTGTCCCAGTTTTCTTTCAAGTTCTGTTTATTGTTCCCCCTTCTCCTCAAGAAATAAAATTTTTAGCCCCAAATGAACTGAAAAATTCCCCGGCCTATCTCTAATCTCTTTTTCTTGTCAAAACTCTTAAAAAAAGTTGTCCTCAACCAGCTGAATTTCTCCCCTTTGTCTCCCAAACAATTTTCCTCAATCCTTTCCAGTCAGCCTACCGCCAGTGCCATAGCACTGAAACTGCCCTGCTACACATTTTCAACAAACTCCTCCTTGGGGAAATGATATGGCAAAGCTCTCTCCTCACACTCCCTTGGGTCTGTCTGCGGGCCCTTTTATACCATTGACCCTGGTATTTTCCCTTTCTAGAAATTAAACATACTTTTGGCTTCTCTGACATTGCTCTCTCCTTTTTCACTTCATATCTTTTTCAAACAAAAAAAACAAAATGTTCTCATTAATGGCACTTACTCTCAACCTGCATTTTCCCGACCTGTGGTGTTCCCCAAGGATCTGTCCTTGGGCCCCGTTCTTTTTTTACTCCCTTTTCACCCCCCCCCTGTCCAAACCCTCATCAACTCCCACTCTATAAAAAAAAACCCCTTCTTTGCTGATGGGCCCCCCAACTTCTAGAAGTTACAAAAACCAAACAATATACAGCGGGCCCCTTGGGCTCACACCCCCTGAGGTTACTCGGACATTAAGAAATGGATGACGTTAAACAAACTTCAGCTTAATGACGACAAAAAGAAGCTATCCTCATTGGCACCCGTCAGGGAAAAATTTTTCAGCTGCCTCCTTTTCTCTCCCCCTTATGTAACACTCAGTCCCAATTTCTGGGTTCAGCTAAAAACCTTGGTGTCTGCATTGACTCTACCCTCCCATGAACAAAATTTGTTTTTTTCCAAAAGGGGCCCGATCTTGGGTTTTCTATCCCTCCATGTATAAGCCCTTTATCAGGAAGTATCTTCTGTGGAAAAAAACGGGAAAACTCGTTTCTCCTTAAAAATTTTCTCGCATTGACTTTGCAATTTACTCCTGTCTGGTCTTTGCCTCCAAAAATTCAAATCCTACAGCGCATTCAAAACCCAAAGCTGCAAGCCTTGTACTCAAAAAGAAAAAAGCTGACCCCATATCTCCCCTCCTGGCCAAAAACTTCCCCTGGCTCCCCGTTTTTCAAAGCGCATACAGTACAAACTAGACACCATGTGCTACAAAAGCCCCCAAAAACCCCAGCCCCCATTTCCTGTTTAAGCCTTCTTGTATCTAGTTCCCTCACGGGACCCTCCGCTCTGCCTCCGTTTCCCCGACTTTTCGCTTTTCCCCGCACCAAGCTCAATTTCCTATGGGCCAAAAGCCCTTTTCTGTTTTGGTTTCCAAATTTTCCCGGAAAAAATTCTCTCTCGTCTCAAAACTTTTGTTTCCCCCAAGTCCCCCTCAAAACTCCCTTTTTTCCCCCTTTCATAAAATCCTGACCCCACTCATCCCCCC
>JAPXFY010007498.1:0-10671 GCA_030674185.1 Monoplex corrugatus | reverse complement strand
CTCATCCCGCAAAACACACACAAAACCCCCGCACAGACACACACACACCCCCGCACACCCCCACACAAAATTGACCACACAAGCACATTACACCCCACACACACACTGACAAAAACCACATACACACACATATATACACAAAAACCGACACACACCCACGTACAACACACACACAACAAACACACACACACAAAACAACACAACACCCCCACACACACGGACGCCACACACACACACAAACACACACACACCCCAAAAAGGCGAGCGCTCGGGGCGTCTATTCGCCCCTTTCTTATGTAATGTTTTTTTTGTTTTTTAAATCGGTCTGTGGCGGTGTATGTGTGTGGTGTGTGTGTGTGTGTGGGGTGTTGTGTGTGGGAGAGAGAGAGAAAAAGAGCGAGAGAGGAGAAAAAGAGAGAGAATAAGAACCCGGGGGGGCCGTGGGGGTGTGTGTGTGTGTGTGTGTGTGTGTTGTGTGTGTGTGTGGGTTACATGTGCATTATACCCGGGTGTGTGCATGCGTATGTGAGAAGACATGGGTATAAAATAAAAGCAGACTGAACAGGTAGTCGACTCTGGGTTTGTGTGTGGGGTGTGTGTGTGTGTGTGGTGTGTGTGTGTGTGTTTTTTAAGTGCGTGCGTGCGTGTGTGATGCATATGTCTGGGGAGAGAGAAAGAGACAGAGACAGAGAGACAGAGGATAGCCCAGACAGACAGAAGACAACAGAGGGGGTTTGGGGGACATGGACGCGAGGTGGTTTTTGCGGTTTTGCAAACAGCCCTTTCCCCTTTTTGGAAATCAGAGCGGAAAGTGGTTAGTTAGCCCCACGGAGTGAAAACCGAATGAAGAGCCATTCAGCCATTGACAAATTTAAAATTCCTTCAGCGGACCCCCTTTTTAAACTGGTCTGATTTTGGTTTTGGTCCTCCGACACTCCCGAAAATTTAAAAAGGTGGGGGAGAGGTAGAGAATTTATTCATACTAATTGCCTGTTTCCTTTTTGGGCTGTATGTTATTTGTTGTGTGGGTTTTGGTTTTGAAACCTCTGATACAGATCCGGGGAAAAAAACGGAAAGGGTCCGGCTTTTTCCCGTCTTCCCCCACAGGTTTTTGGGAAAAGGGTTTAAATATTAAAAAAGAGAGAGGGGAGGATAGATAGATAGATAGAGAGAGAAAAGAGAGAGAGAGAGAGAGAAAAGAGAGAGAGAGAGAGAAGAGGGGAGAAAAACAATACAAAAGACACACACCCCGCACGCATACACACCGACACACATCCCACAAAAAAACCCCACACACAAAACACCACACACACACACACAAAACACCCCACACACACACACACAAAAACACCACACACACAGAGGTACACAGATACATAAAAACACACACATACACTCCACACACATAAAAACACACAAAAGATGCACACACAGATAACACACACAGAGACACACATACACTCACACCAGAGAAAACACACGCAGAGGGACACACACACACACACACAAAACACCACACACACCCCACACAACACCACACACACACACACACACACACACACAAAACAAACACAACGCACGCACGCCAACGCAATTCTTTTTGCGTAACTTTCCCCCTTTTCTGGTGCCATCTCCTGCCCACCCCTGCTCTGAAGATTTTCCGAGCCCCGGGTTTAGATTTTGGGTGAAGGGGGAAAAACAAAGCGATGAAAAAAGGAAAATCGGGACTCCCGGGTACAACACTGGCTTGAAGGAAAGTTGATGTCTCTAAACCCCCCCACCCCCCAACAGGAACGGGACAAGCTGTACCCCGTTAACTTTTCCCCTTGACCGGGCATGTCGTGGGCGGGAGAATATTCATTACATTGTTCCCTTGATCTTGTTTGGGCATGTGTTCCTGGTTGATTTTTAAATTTTAAATGAGTCCCCAGGGTTTTTAGGTGCACATTTGTACCCAGCGAAAAATGTTTACAGTCATGAAAAGGAGTATACTAGGCCAGTCTTCCCCCCTTAAAAACTTGTCCACTTTTTTTCACCTTAAACGTTTTGATGGTGGTTCTTCTGTGTGTGTGCGTGCTATGGCTTAGATTATGTGTGCATGCATACATGTATGTGTGTGTATATAAATAATATATATATATATATATATATATATTTTAAAGTGTGTGTGTGTGTGTGTGTGTGTGTGTGTGTGTTTTTTTTTATGGATGTATTATGTGTGCATGCATACATGTGTGTGTGTGTGTGTGTGTGTGTGTGTGTGTGTGTGTGTGTTATGGATGTATATTATGTGTGAAATGCATACATGTGTGTGTGTGTGTGTGTGTGGGGTGTGCGTGCGCGTGTGTTATGGACGTAGATTATGTGTGCATGCATACATGTGTGTATGCATGTATATGTGTATGCGTACATATATGTGTGTGTGTGTGTGTGTGTGTGTTGTGTGTGGTGTGTGTGTGTTTGTTATGGATGTAGGTTATGTGTGCATGCATACATGTGTATATGCATATGTGTGTGTGTGTGTGGTGTTGTTTTATGCGTGTGTGTGTGTGTGTGTGTGTGTTTGTGGATGGTAAGATTATGTGTGCATGCATACATATGTGTGTGTGTGTGTGTGTGTGTGTGTGTGTGTGTGTGTGTTATGGTTGTAGATTATGTGTGTGCGTGCGTACATGTGTGTATACGTACATGTGTGTGGGGCATATATGTGTGTGTTCGTTTGTTTGTGTGTGTGTCTTGTTTCTGTAGATCAAAAGTAGGGGATGGACTAAGAAATCAAAATGAAAGTGAAGAAAAGCTGAATATAAAAAGCTAGTAGAGTTAGTATGTTGTATTACCAATACATGGGTTTCTGTGACGTGAACTAATTTAGCGTTAGTAGAATGCAGTCATACCTTCTTTTTTCATTTTGTTTGCTATTCTTGTTCTTCTGTGTGTACAAATACAGACCCGTGGGGATGCCGGGGGCTCTTTCAGTATAAATAGTATCCCCACCTTCTGGAAGTTCTGTGTTAGAAATTCCTCTTTTGTGTCACTCTCTTTGATTCTTCCTTCCTCCTTTGCTTTCTGTCATTTTCTGCCTTGTTGGTCCATTCACTTGTATCTGTTCGATAAAGTCTTACGTACTTTCTCTTAGGATTGAAAATAGGGTACATGTATTAAGTGCGTTTTTGGCTCTAGGGATATGAGATATGCAGGAGCAATTTTTGGTAATGCATCTATGCGTTTTAGTGTCTTGTTCTTAGTTATGGTTAAATTTGTATTCAGGTATGTTTTTTAAATCCTCTGTTCGATAAATTGGACGAAGTGGTGAACGCCAAGGGCATCTCCTTAGATTATGCGCGCGAATGCATTGATATGTGTACTTTTTTTTTTTTTCTTTTTTCCTGTTCAGGTGTTGCGTATGTTTTGAACATGTTATAGCCCTGATATGGCTCTACGCAGTCCGCTGGGTTTTAAACAACAGTAATAATAAGATATAAGATAAGATATATGAAATATAGATGGAGTAGAACCATCACCTGTGCGTAAATCTTATGCACAGGCACACGGCTAAGTGCTATGTGGCTTATGTGCCATGACCATTCTGAAGCTTATCCATCACATGACATCTGTGGCATCAGTTCATGTGGAATTTATTCCGAGCATGGAGACGCTATCTTGACAAACATAAACTGTGAATATTATGGAGAGGGCAGCCTGTCTCACGCACACGGCCCGTTCACAAAGGGCCGTTTTTTTTAAAATTCGAACTATACCGTGTCAGTCTATGGAAATGAACACGTACACTAATAGGAGCACCATAGACACGCTTCTGATTGGATGCTGAACGGTTGACCATTTGTTTTTGGTTAACACTGACTTAACCCTATAACTCCCGCACCCTGTCTACCAACTGCAAAATCTTAACCCTTTGACTCCCTCACCCTTTCCATCACATTCCTGCAGAAAGCTGATGGGATAGAGTGAAGGAATCAAAAGAGTTATGTATTTGTTTTGCTAGCATGGTTGACAATGCATGATACTGCGGACAGGGTGCAGGAGTCAGAGGGTTAAATTACAGTGGCCCTTTAGTTCAATTGTTAGAGTGCCATGCTCATAATGTAGGGGTTGGGGGTTCAATCCTCGGTAGCCGTTTTTGTTTCTTTTTGTTCGAGCTGGTTGGTTCGTTCGATACAACCTTGACTGAGAGTATGATATCTCGAGTTCAGTCCCAGCCCACAACATCTATATATAACCTGGCTTTTTCAGTGCCCATCTTAATGTTTCCACCATTCCGGGATTGTCAGCTTAAGTGTTTCATAGGTCCTCCCCTCCCTCCCCATTCCAAGACCTTGCCAGCACCTGGGTTTTGTGCAGGCTGAGGAAATCTGTCAGATAATTGCTGGAAAATTTGGGTGGAGCGCATAAGAGATTGTCCGAGTGTGAAAATCCTTCTTGAACAAACTCCATACTGAAGCCCAAATTCGAACCGAATCTCTGTCCCGGAGGAAAACTGACCCCAAAGGTGAAAGGGGGGGGGGGGGGGGGTAGGGCAGGGGTTAGACCCAAATCATTTACATTGGCGGCCCACAAATGACGTCATTACGCGAAGCCAATCACAGACATGCAAGCCTGTCAGGCTTCTTTTAGGCACATATGAAATCAGCAGACGCTTTCAGTGCATACAGAGTATTAACCCTTTGACTCCCGCACCCTATCGAACAAATGCAAAAACTTAACCTTTTGACTCCCTCACCCTATCCACCAGACTGCAGGAACTGGTATATGGGTGAGGACGTCAAAGGGTTTAAGTTTGATATTACCGGAATGGTTGAAAAGCAGATGCTGATGACAGGGCGGGAGTCAATAGGTTAAGGGTGTGAGGAGGAACCAAAACGTAGACACTAGAATCAGCCGACGGACGGTCTAAAATAGACGCTAGCGAGACTTGCAACATTACTTTGGAGCGACATATGCAATATTTATTGTCTTGATATCTTTAAACTCTTCTTTTTTTTTTTTCATTTGTTGATTTAAACGTGACCTTTGAGCACACGGCTTGGTCAAAAGTTTGTATCGTATTTCCTATTGGTTGCAACGTGTGAGTTCTGTACGTCTAGCCAACCAGATAAGGTTGTGGTTTTGTCAAGGGTTATCTGTCTGCGTTTTAAATGTTGAGAGGCTTAGAGTGTTAGGCGTGTCGGCATCCTGCGCTTTTGTTATTTTACTGAGCAAATCACTCGAAATGCCGGTCTGTGCATGGCGTCAGACTGTTTGCCTTGCTGTTGCTAATGCACACAGATATCCATAGTAGGAATTACCGGTCCCTGTTGTACTGAAAAAACACCACATATGTGCTGTACGTACATGCACATAAATGAATGTCCCATACACGTGCACACACAGAGCACAAACACATGCACAGACACACATACACACACAACACACATACACATACACATACACAACACACACAGCACCACACACACCGCACACACACACACACACACACACACACACACACACACACACACACACACCACACCACACTTACACTGAAGCAGGCACGTGCAGAAAAAAATGTGGTGGATGTGAACAGTTGGTGGTAAATGATAAGGCGGTATGGGAAAATCGAACTGATTGAAAAGTGTATCAGAATCTGCCGCACACACACGCACGCACGCACGCACGCACGCACACACGCACGCACGCACCACCACGCACGCACGCACGCACACACACACACACACACACACACACACACACACACACACACACTTACACTCTCTGAAGCAGGCACGTGCAGAAAAAAATGTGGTGGATGTGAACAGTTGGTGGTCTAATGATAAGGAGGTATGGGAAAATCGAACTGATTGAAAAGTGTATCAGAATCTGCCGCACACACACACACACACAACACACACACACACACCACACACACACACACACACACACACACACAACACACACACACACACACACACACACACACCACACCACACACACACCACACACACACACACAGAGTGAATGAGTAAATAAGTGAGTGAGTGAGTGATGAGAGTATGCGTGTGTGCGCGCGCGCACGTGTGTGTGTGCGTGCACGCGCTTGTGTATGGTTTTTTTTTTTCGTTTGAAGCTGCCATTTGAACGCGTGCGTGTATCTTGGTATGAGGTGAAATGCAGCTGTAGTTTTCGTTCACATTTTTATGTTATTTTATTTTTAAAGGAGAAGGTTTGGGATGGAAATAAGGTGGAAAAGGCGGGCAGTAGTGTCATTGCAGTTGAGATAATTTATAGCGGAGAGTAGTTTGTAAACGGGCGACGTAAAAAACGAATGAAGGACCCTTCGGTCCTTGTCAAACAAAACCTGCTTCAACGGTCATGGTGGATTTCTTTGTGTGATTTGGTTTTCGTCCCCCCGACACCCAGAGTGTGAGGTGGGAGAGGAGATGGCTAATTTCTTCATACGTGACTGAACTAGCCAAAGGATCAGTCCAGTAAGACCAACCCCTCCGTGGGTATTCGGGGCTCTTTCGGTATAAGTAGTATACCCACCTTTTGGAAATTCTGTGCTAGAAATTTCCTCTTTTCTGTCTCTGTCTTTGTTTCTTTCTTCCTCCTTTGCTTTCCGTCAAGGTTAACAGTGAACATGGTTTTTAACTGTTGTCTTTAATCTTAACTGGGTTATTGTTTTTGACGTGGTGTTAGCCCTGATATGGCTCTTGTAGTCGGCTGGGCTATAAGCAATATGAACTTGAACTTACTTCTTTCTGTCATTTCTTCCTATCATTTTGTGCCTTGCTGGTCCATTTACCTTATGTGTTCGATAAAGCCTTACGTACTTTCTGTTAGGATTGATAACTGTGTATATGTATTAAGTGCATTTTTTGGCTCTAGGGAAATGAGATATGCGGAGCAATGGTAAATTAGGCCTGTTTTTATATATGTTTTTAGTGTCCTTAGTTATGTCTAAATTTGTATTCAAGGTATTTTTTAAAATCCCCTGTGCGATTAAATTGGACGTGGTGAACGCCAGGGGCATCTCCTTGCAATATGTGTAAGTAAATGCATAGATCATCATCATCATCATCAAAATATAATATAATATAATAATATATTTATTTTATATAGCGCAAAATCTTGACAAAATCAAATCTAAGCGCTGAGCGTATACATGCATACATACCTACATACATATGAGCGTATACATGCATACATACATGCTTACATATTTAAACATACATAAATCTAAGCTGAGCGTATACATGCATACATACATACATACATAAATCTAAGCGTATACATACATACATACATACATAATACGTACGCACATGCATACATAATAATTACAATATTTATATAGCGCAAATCTCGAAAAAATCAAATCGAAGCGCCGAAAAGACAAAACCCCCGCCACCCCACGCACGCACGCACGCAAAACACACACAAAAACCCCACACACACACCCCACACCCCCACACACACACACACCCCCACACACACACACACACACCCACACACACACACACACCCCAAAACACACACACAAAATGCATGGCCACAAATGGGGAGAAAAGAATAAAAAGCAATAAAAGCAAGAATAAAACCAATGGAAAACCACAGAGAGCACATCATATACAATTATATATTAAAACCAAAGTGATTCCCCTCCGAGCGGAGACAGGCGGGGCAGATGGGGGTTGAGTGAGGTTAGGATTTTATGCAGGGGAGAAAAGGTGAGTTTTGAGAGCGGACTTGAAGGAGGCAAAAGTGGGTTGTTTGACGGACTGAGAGAGGAAGTTTTGTTCCAGGAGAGTGGACCGAAACAGAGAAGGCTCGTGGACCATAGGTATTGAGCTTAGTGCGTGGAAAGCGAAAAGTCAGAGGATCGGAGGCAGAGCGGAGGGTACGTGAGGGAACATAGATCTCAAGTAGGCTTGACAGGTAATCGGGGGGGCTGCGTTATTGAGGCTTTTGTAGCACATGGTGTCTAGTTTGTACTGTATGCGCTTTGAAAACAGGGAGCCAGTGAAGTTGTGCCAGGAGAGGAGATATGTGGTCAGCTTTTTTCTTTTTGAGTAAAAAGGCGTACAGCATTGTTTTGAATGCGCTGTAGGATGTGAATGGTGGAGGCAGGAAGACCAGCCAGGAGTGAATTGCAATAGTCAATGCAGACCTTATGAAGGAGAGAAACGAGTTTTGCAGTTGTTTCGACAGAGAGATACTCCTGATCAGGCTTATACGATGGAGATGATAGTAGCAAGATCTGGCAGTTTGAAAAACAAAGTTGTTCATGGCCCAGGGTAGAGTCAAATGCCCTGTCGAGCATGGCGTTGGCGACCATGGACTTCCATCCATCTCTATCTCTCGTTGCCCCTAGCATCTCCCCCATCCTCCTCATCCCCAGCCACTCTGCAAGTCCGTCCAGCATTCTCTCCCTGGGTCTACCTGGTGCTCTCTTTCCCTCCAGCTTTCCCGTTGTGACCAGGTGCTCCAAATCCCCCTACCTCATAAAATGGAAATGCATAGATACGTGTGCTTACTTTTCTTTCCCCCCCCCCCCCATTTTTTCCCTGTTGAAGTATTGTGTATATTTTGAAACGGTTATAGCCCTGATATGGCTGTACGCGGGTCGGCCGGGCTTTAAACAAAAATAACAATAAAAATAACAAGAAGTGAGACCAACCAGACAACAGCATCAGCTACAGCGAGATGAGGAGCGTCATCCGATCTCAACCACATACAGAAAAGGACGAGTACTATCTTCTATCAGAGAGGAGCAAGTCGTCCTGATGAGGCTCCACACCGGCCACAACTGGCTCAGCGCCCATATGAAACCACAAGTTTACACACTGACGTCTTCACCATCCTCCCCCTGTGGTCAACAGGACCAGACAGCTGAACGCATACATTCAGCGATATCTTGACTTCAGTCCCAGCTTGCAAAATTGAAAATTGGCCTGTTCAGATACCCATGTTAATGTTTCCATCTTTCTGGTAGTGTCAGCTTAGTGTTTGATAGGTCCCTTCCCCCTTTCTCCTGTTTCAAGTCCTTGCCAGCGCACAGGGTTTTGTGCAGGTTCTGGAAATCTGTCAGAGAATTGCTGACTGACTTGGGTGGAGCGCATATGGAGTTGTCCGAGCGCGGTGATCTCTTTGAAATAACTCCTATAATTCCAGCGATATCATCTCTGTCATGTGGAGCGACAGGAGACATGGCCGACTACAACTCCCCTGACCACCAGGCTAGTATATGGCAGCCAGCAGGAAATAGGAAAAGAAAAAAAGAAAAGAAAAGAAAAACGAATCAAAACCAAACCAAACCAAACCAAACCAAACCAAACCACACCAACATATATGGCTAGATGTAGTCTAACCATTTACACAGTGACTGAAAGAAGAAGACCTGCAGCTGTACCTGTTCTGTGATCCACGTGCTGTATGTTGATCGTTTGGTTTTTATCATCTAATGCTCAAAATGTATGGGTGGGGGTGTGTAGGTTCTGGGCGGAGAATTGTCCATATTGACTCTTGCAGGCTTATGTGACGAGTGATCAGGGCATGTCTCAAATGCGACAATACATCATGTTATTTGCACATTAACAAAATTGTGTATAAGTGATAACAGGAAGCATGACAATGGTAGACGTAATTCCTTATTTCTCCTGACTGTTTCAGTCTCCCCCTCTCTTCCTTTCTTTCCAAAAGAGATTGTTTCATATCAGCCGGAGGTGTGTGTGTGTGTGTGTGTGGTGTGTGTGTGTGTGTGTGTGTGTGTGTGTGGTGTGTGTGTGTGTGTGTGTGTGTGTGTGTGTTGTGTGTGTGTGTGTGTGTGTGTGTGTGTGACTTTAACAAAACTGTATTAACAAGATTTTTGCAGCCGTTATGTCGGTGGATCTTCACCGATTTTAGATCAAAGGCGTAGCGTGTTGAGGAATCGCAAATGCGTTAAGTTTGGAAACTATGGCACACGAACCAGGTTCACACAAATAAAAAAAGTCAGCAACTGTTTGAAGAACGTTTATGAACAACACTTCTTCAGGAATTACTGTCAATATTTGAATTCTATTTTCTGTGTTGTGACACTCCACTACTGGCCTTGATGAATGTAAAATTTTATTTGAACTCAATTAAATGACCCTTGAGAAGCAGAACAACCCCAATAATTTTATCATGAAAAGGGAGATATTTTAGAATGGCTCGAACCATCCTGTCTTACATTGAAACGGTGGGGGTTCTTGAGTGTGTGTGTGTGTGTGTGTGTGTGTTTTGTGTGTGTGTGTGTGTTTTTGTGTGTGTGTGTGTGTGTGTGTTTTGTGTCTGTGTTTTGTGTCTGTTATGAAATAAAATTACGAGGAAGTCTGTCCGCCTGTCCCGTCTGACACGGGCATATATACCTGAGCGATTTTGACTAAGCCGGGTCATCCATGCCAGCCCACAGAAAGACGGAGAGACGCCTTCAATGCACCCCATCACGGTGAAAACCCCACAAGCCTGACATCAGCACAAAGGACCACCAGACAAAACCCGCCTGCACGCGGGCCTTGTAACCCTGCCGTTTGAATTGACATGGCCATAGGTTTTTGAAAGTTGTCGCCCTGGGCCGGCTTTTGGCCAAAATGACTGAAAAACTAAACCACACAGTCGGGTCCTTCCATTTTATTTGTGATTTTTTGAATGTCT
>JAPXFY010007497.1:0-10675 GCA_030674185.1 Monoplex corrugatus | reverse complement strand
GGTGTGTGTGTGTGTGTGTGGTGTGTGTGTGTGTGGTGTGTGTGTGTGTGTGTGTGTGTGCGTGCGCGTTGGTTTTCGGCATATTCTTGTGTCTGTACGCATGTCTGCGCTAACGTCAGGAAGCTGATAGAATAATTTTTTTATTATTTTTACTTAGTGTTGTTTCACTACAGAAGAAACAAATCAATTAAAACGATCCCACGATCAAAATGGGGTGTCTTGGTGCGTGCAACAGTGCAATCTACTGATACTGCGCAATCTCACAGATCGGGTAATAAAATATCAAAACTGCAGTCTCATAGCTCATTATTGTAAAACTGCAAAGCAACTTTGGGATCAGATAGCCTGTATAAAACTACACGCGAATATTCCTGGTTTTATCATCAAAACAGAACTGAACTGGACTGAATTAAAATGGAAACAAAAATGAGCGGATGTAAAATTCCCCAGCTTTCAAGATGATAGATCTCCTTCTTACACAATACACATGCCTACACACAAACACACCATATATATATATATGCATACATACAAAGAGAGAGAAAGAGAGAGAGAAAGAGAGAGAGAGAGCTTATTCAGTTATTTAAACACACACTTAATAACGCAGACACAAAAACACAGAGTACACATCCAAGTTTGTACATACCCACTTATGCACACATACACACAACACTCATTACACAATTACACACACGGACACAGTTACACACACAAACACACATACATACACGTACACACACGGACACACTTACACACGCAAACACACATACATACACATACGCAACACACACACACACACACACACACACACACACACACACACACACACACACACACACACACACACACATACACACACACATTGCTCACATAGGCTCAGATTGCAGTTGAGAAAGATGGAAGCATAGTAAGAGGAGCACAAGCAACTTTGAAATACCACAACGTTTTCTTCTTTTTTTTTGGTTTTGTTTTTTACATACATTTACATATATTCAGTGTTCCCAAGCTTTCTAGTAGGGATGTGTTTTGTCACCAGATTTATTTTCACTTTACAGCGAAACGATCACGAGAAACCTAGAGGAATGTCTGGGGTAAAGATAGGAGGAAAACGTTTAACATATTAAACAAACTTTGTTATGCACATGATGTCGTTCTAATTGCAGAAAATGGAGAAGACCTACAAAATCTTGTAAATTGAATAGAAATAGAAAACGGAAATAAAGGGCTGGAGCTAAATAACAAGATTGATGTCATGGTAATCAATAACAAAAATAAAAATAAAATAAAAAATAAAAAGAAATCTCCTCTTGCGAAATAACAGCAAATGGCACAACATTGAGACAAGTTGATAATTTCAAATGTCTGGAAACAATTATCTCACCAGACGGTAGATGCACATTAGAAATAGCCAGCAGAATGGGCCAAGCTAAAACAGCATTCAAGAAAATGGAAAGCGTTCTTACAAACAAATGCCTATCAATTAACACCAAGAAGAGAGTTCTTCAGTTTTTTATAGAACGGATATTGTTGTATGGGTGTGAAGCGTAGACAGTCAATACGCAAAGCCAGAACAATATTGAGGCAGCTGACATGTGGTTTCTAGGAAGAATGTTGACAGTTCCATTGACAGCAAAGAAAACAAACGGAACAGTCTTAAGAAGGCAAACTCAAAAAAGAACATTAGGCTAATGAAGAAAATTAAAAAAGACAAGCAACATTAGAATACATTTTATGCGGCAAGAGAAGTCAGAGCACCTAGTCACAACAGGACAGCTGGGGGGAAAACAGTACCAGGTAGACCCAGGGTGAAAATATTGAAGGGACATGCGGAGTGGACGAAGACAGACAGGATGGAAGATGTACTTACAGCGACAAAAGATAGATTCGTATGGAGGGCCATGATTGCCAACGCCATGCAGCAAGGCACATGATGATGATGATGATGATGATGATGATGATGATGATGATGATGATGATGATGGATGATGATGATGATGATGATGATGTGGTGGTGGTGGTGGTGGTGGTGGTGGTGGTGGTGGTGGTGGTGGTGGTGGTGACAACGATGATGATGACGATTATGATGACGACGATGATGACGATGATGATAATGATGATGATGAATACTTATATTTATTCATAATGTATGACTCCTCTTTATATTGTGGTTCCTGGTATTTTTCGTTTCATGTCATGTTTTATCAGTGTCTGTTTACAGTGACGTTCTGTTCCTGTAAAGTGCAATGAGCATACTCAGGACATGGACCATTTGTGCCATAAAAGTGAAATCAACATGACATCTATTGGAAGGGAAACCAAGCGTTGGCCGGCATGTGGAAGCGGACAGGTTGCTTGGGGACAAAGGGAATCTTTGTACATTCCCGTACTAGCTGGTGACGTGCTGTTATTCTGATGGTGACTCTTATTCCTGCCTTCTGATGACCATCCATTGCTACCTGCTGATAACTGCCTGTTACCGCAGCCAGGTCCAGTAGTCTGGGTTTCTACTCAAATGACTCAAATCCAGTCTGTGATGGAATTCTGTACGCACGGAAGTCCTGCTACCGAGGCCGAGGGAATGGTATTGTCTCTGTACAATGACATTTAACAAAATATCAAAAGAGAGGTCAGACAGGGTTGTGTTCTGTCACCAGACTTGTTTTCACTTTACAGCGAAACCGTCATGAGAAACCCGGAAGAATGCCCTGGGATAAAGGTCGGAGGAAAACATGATAAACAACATTCGTTACGCAGATGACACCGTGTACTTGCAGCGACGTACGGAGAGATTCTTATGGAGGGCCATGATCGCCAACGCCACGTGGCAGGGCACATGATGATGATGATGATGATGATGATGAATGATGATGATGATGATGATGATGATGATGATGATGATGACACTTTAATCCATCTTTAAGTTATCGGAGGTCTTCCTTGATCTGTAGGGTCAAACCATCACTAGGATAAATAACAACTTGTTCTTGTTCTTGTTCTCGTCTTAGGCCTACGTCATGGCCGAGTGACAGGTTTAACTCCCCTTCTAGCGTTTAGAAAAACACAGCACAAATGACCAAAAGATTTAGACTTACCTCAAAACTGAACCTTGAAGAAACACAGTCAAGAGTAAAGATCAGGCATACCTTTATGAGTGAACAATGAAAAAACACTGAACAAAAGTACAGATCAGACCTATCTTTAAGACTGAAAAAATAAGAAACACAGACAAGAACAAAGATCAGACCTGTCTCCAGGAGTGAACAAATAAGAAATACCGAACAAGAACAAAAGGTCAGACCTGTCTCCAGGAGTGAACAATTAAGAAACACCGAACAAGAGCAAAGATCAGACCTGTCTGTAAGAGTGAACACGTGTCGGCTACACTGGTCATGATGTTTATGTTATTTATCAGACTATTTTCACTGCCGGTCTCATCATAGTCATTCTTGATGAAGTCACCGCAATAGGCCATTCCTTCCTTAGGGCCTGAATTTGCATTGGCGCAAATAGTCTTCCGTTACACTTACAATACACACATGCACACACATGCACACACACGCGCGCGCGCGCACGCGCACACACACACACAACACAGGCATCATCCATCCATCCATCCATCCATCGATACATACATACATACATACATACATACATACATCCATACATACATACATACATACATACATACATATATACATACATCATCCAACATCCATACCCTACATACATCCATACATACATCCACACATACATATATACATATATACATCATCCATCCATCCATCCATCCATAAACACACACGCACACACACACACACACACACACACACACACACACACACACACACACACACACACACACACACACACACACACACACACAAATGTCATACCTAATAGAAAGCGTACCTCTGGTGTTGGCAAAAGGTTTCCTGGCAGGTCTCAACTCTCCCAGACTTGCCGGTATATACCTTCAAGACACCTAGAGCTTTCAGTAAAACATTGTGAGTTGGAGTGGGCGGTATAGAAATGGAAGGGGGACAGTAACTAGATAGTAATCAGATCAAACTGACACTATCAATTAGTTAACGCATTCATCGTCTCTTTATTTAGTTCCATAATTCCCCCCGTGTGGATGCCGGGTGCTCTTGCAGTATAAATAGTATCCCCACCTTCCTTAAATTCTATGCTAGAAATTTCCTCTTTTCTGTCACTCTCTTTGCTTCCGCCTTATTCCTTTGCTTTCTGTCATTTCTTCCTATCGTTTTCTGCCTTGCTGGTCCATTCACCTGTATGTATTCGATAAAGTCTTATGTACTTTCTCTTAGGATTGATGATTGGGTACATGTCTAAGTGTATCTTTGGCTCTAGGGAGTTGAGATTTGCGACAACAATTTTAGGTACTTTATGCCCGTTGTTATGTATGTTTTATGTCCTTATGTATGTTTAAATTTGTATTCAAGTGTGTTTTTTAAATCCCTGTGCGATAAATTGGACGGAGTGGTCAACGCCAGGGACATCTTAGATTGTGTGCGCGAATGCATTGATATGTGTACTTAATTTTCTTTTCCTTTTTTCTTGTTGAAGTGTTGTGTATGTTTTGAATTAGTTATAGCCCTGATATGGCTCTACGCAGACGGCTGGACTTTAACCAACTATAACAAGAAGTTTCATAATTGATATAATTGTAGTCTGGGTGTGTTAAAAAAAGGCAGTATTCATCTTAATAGTGATAAATGACAATCAAAACATACGTGTTGATGAACATGGCTGTCAGTCTGATCCAGTAATTGAAAGCAAAAACCAAGCTTCATGTGTGAGTGACCACAAACCAGTACGTGAATGAGGGCAACCCACGTGAAGAATGAGTCTGAGCCAAGATAAATGCTTGTCTGTCCAGGCCGCTTTCCAGACATCTTGCTCTTCCACAGATCTCGCTTTCCTTTTTCTCACACTGAAAATAGGATACTGTTCTAACCCATCAAACCTGACCCCAGGACCAAGTTGGCATGTATATTGATGAAGGAATTTTCCGCCAGATGGACCAGGCTGGCGAGAGTAGAACTGATTCAATCAGGGACGATAATTGCTGTTTGGAAACATCTGAAGGGACGTCAATCTTATAGTTCATTTAAGAAAACGTCGTTATGTCTCTTCGTCCTCCAGACTTCGTCGATAGTACACTTTAGTTTCCTAACCCTCCATATGGGAAGGAGTTTGCAGTTTTAGACTTTCTCCCATAGCTTGATTGAACTGCTCAAGATGGAGAAATTAGATTAATCAAATTATTTCTGGTGGAGAGGGAGAGAGAAAAGCTAGTCTGTGGCACTTAAAGCTTTTGAAAATAAGCCTTAATAGTGTTTCATACCAATTTGTTAAGTCTTTCTCAGCTGTACACCCAATGTATCTTTACCAGTGACTTGGTTTATCCCTCATCTCTCTCTTCTCAAGTTTTCTCTTTCTTCTCTCTCTCTCTCTCTTTCATTCTCTTCTCTCTTTCTCTCTCTCTTTCTCTTCTCTCTTCTTTCCTCTCTCTCTCTCTCTTTCTTTCTCTCTTTCTCTATTCCTCTCTCTCTTTCATTCTCTCTCTCTTTCTCTCCTCTCTCTCTTCCTCTCTCTCTCTCTCTCTTCTCTCTCTCCCCCTCTCTTAGAGTCCATTGGTTTGTTTTGGTGTGTTGTAGACTAACATATCAGTCATGTGAACATTTCTCAATTGTTGATATCCTGTTGTTTGCACTTGCACAGTTCTATGTACATACTCTGACGTATTTCTTTGACAAACGTTCAGGTTTTTGTCATTTTGCCGGCTGTGTGTGTGTGTGTGTGTGTGTGTGTGTGTGTGTGTGTGTGTGTGTGTGTGTGTGTGTGTGTGTGTGCTGTGTGTGTGTGCGTGTGTGTGTGTGTGTGTGTGTTATGTGTGCGTGTGTGTGTGTGTGTGTGTGTGTGT
Source organism: Monoplex corrugatus (assembly GCA_030674185.1). Classification (NCBI taxonomy): domain Eukaryota; kingdom Metazoa; phylum Mollusca; class Gastropoda; order Littorinimorpha; family Ranellidae; genus Monoplex; species Monoplex corrugatus. The sequence goes on along the minus strand of JAPXFY010007497.1, from coordinate 4,728 downwards.
GTGTGTGTGTGGTGTGTGTGTGTGTGTGTGTGTGTGTGTGGTGTGTGTGTGTGTGTGTGTGTGTGTGTGTGTGCGCGCGCACGTACGTGTGTGTACACGGGCGCGTTACCATCATTATTATGTCACTCTCCCCATCCCCCCAAATCAAACATAGGAGTGACATTATAGTGTTGGTTGTTAAAAGGAGTGGTGTAGCCATTACGAAGCAGCTTATCAGAAGGACAAAACAGATATTTACCGTGACAAGACTCACCACAACCGTACCGGACAGGAAAGGACCCTTATTACTGGGCACATGTGTGTACTTTTCGGCCTGATGGTTACTATTGTCCTGTCTTTCTAAATCACTGCAGTCTTCCTGTAAAGTACTCTGACATGCTATTTCTAATCCACAGGCCTCGGAAATTGCAGCCAAAAGAATAGAATCACGTCTGTGTGTATAATGCATGGAATCGTCCCTTTCGTTGTTTATTTGGTCGATGATATGATTATATGAATTCTCTTCTCTCTCTCTCTCTCTCTCTCTCTCTCTCTCTCTCTCTCTCTCTCTCTCTCTCTCTCTCTCTCCCCCCCTCCCTCTGACTGTCTGTCAGTCTATCCCTTTCTCTCTCTCTCGCTCACTCTCCATATCTCTCGCTCTCCCTCTGTTTGTCTGTCTGTCTCTGTCTCTCTCTTTCTCTCTGTGTCTGTCTGTCTGTCTATGTCTCTCTCTCTTTCTCTCTGTGTCTGTCTGTCTGTCTGTCTCTCTCCTTTGGGGGCATCTCTCTCACCCCTCTCTCCCTGTCTTTCTCTGTCTCTGTGTGTATCTGTCTGTGTCTCTGTCTCTCTCTGTCTTTCTGTGTCTCTCTCCCTTTTTGTGCCTGTCTGTCTCTCCATGTCACTGTGTCTCTCTCGGTCTCTCTCTGTCTCTGTCTGTTTCTGTGTCTCTCTCTGTCTCTGTCTCTCTCTCTCTCTGTCTCTCTCTGTCTCTGTTTCTCTGTCTCTGTCTCTCTCTTTCTCTTCTTCTCTCTTTTTCTCTCTCTCTCTCTCTCTCTCTCCTCTCTCTCTCTCTCTCTCTCTCTCTCTCTCTCTCTCTCTTCTCTAGAAATGACATGGAAAATGGAATGAAAAAATGTTCAGAAACTCAGGAATCATGCATGCAGGAAAAAATCATTTGGTCGGAAGAAAACGCATATATATTTGAGGCTGAACAAAATTCAGATGATTTTAACGATCGCCTTCATGACGCTTATCAGGTAATGAATGTTGATGTAAATAGCTGTGTAGATATTTTTGCTCAAGCAATGCATAGTGCAGCCGCATGTATGGTCAGAAGGGTGGGCAAAAGAAAGAAATGTTTAGATGACTGGTTTGACGACGAATGTGAGCATAAAAAGAAACACGTAAAGAGGCTCCTTAAAAGCTTTCAGAGAAACAGATTAGGAAGTAAAAAAAAAGAATTGAAAGATGTTTATGTGAAAGAGCGATCTGAATACATAAAATTGAAACGACAAAAGAAACGTGAATTTGAAGAAGCAAAAAATAAATAAACTCAAAGACTCTATTAAAGATTCAAAATTATTCTGGTTGGCAATCAGAACACTTAATAGAAAAGCCATAACCTACAACGAAATAAGCTTTAATCAGTGGCATGAACACTTTCACACAATATTTCAAAGTTCTGGATCCGGGGCAGAAATTGAAGATGATGGCAATTTGGAAACAAATGAGTACGAAGAACCATTATTTAATGATGCAATATCAAGAAGGGAGATAATCGAAAACTGAAAAATGGTAAAAGTGCCGGATCAGACAAAATTCTGGGAGAAATGTTAAAGCATTCCAGCGATTCAGTGTTAAACTTTATAGTCATTCTATTTAATCGGTTATTTGAAATTGGTATTTTCCCCACAGAATGGGCCAAATCTATTATTGTCCCCATACATAAGAAAGGAGATGTAAACAACCCAGATAACTACCGAGGGGTTGCACTCACAAGTGTTTTAGGCAAAGTTTATACAAATATATTAAATAAACGACTTACGAAATGGGCAGAGAGGGAAAAAAATAATAGAAGAACAAGCAGGATTTCGATCGGGATACAGTACAATAGATCACATTTTCACACTGTACGCTTTGGTCCAAAAATACTTTCTTAATCACACTAAACTATACGTAGCATTTGTAGATTTTCGCAAAGCATTTGACTCAGTTAATAAAGTGGAGTATATGGTAAATTATATATGTTTTTTTAAAAGTATATATAATTCTGTTTTAGCATGTGTTTGTGACAAAGATATGTACTCCAACTTTTTCGAATGTCCACGAGGAGTGAAACAAGGATGTCTCCTCAGCCCCTTACTATTTTTATTTTTCATTAATGAGTTAGCGTTAGAAATAACCAAAAAAGGGAGGCATGGTGTACAGTTATTGCCTGCTGCTATTGAAGTTTTTTTTACTGCTATTTGCTGATGATGTGGTGCTTTTGTCAGACACTGTCATAGGGTTACAAAATCAACTAAATGCTTTAAAACATGAATCTGATAGGTTGTTACTGTTTGTGAACCTAGAAAAGATGAATGTGATGATTTTCCGTAAGGGAGGACATCTTTCGGCTCGAGAAAAATGGTTTTATGGTGACTCTGAAGTTAAAGTAACAAACTCATATAAATATCTAGGTATTATTTTTACAACAAAACTGAGTCTCCAGAGCGCATGGGTGGAAAGCAGCAAAAAAGGGAAAAGAGGAACGATGGAAATTTTAAGATCTTTAAGAAAATTGAACTGCACTGACTTCTCGATTTTATGGAAACTTTTCGACTCGCAGATTGAACCAATCTTAACGTATGGCTCAGAAATATGGGGTTTTTCGAGCAATCATAAAATGGAAAAGGTACATACATTTGCCATCAAACGCTTCCTTTCGGTACCATTGGATTCATCTAATAAAATGTTATATGGAGAAACTGGCCGTTATCCTTTGTTTATGAAAACTCAAATGAAGTGTTTTAAATACTGGTTGAAATTAACCCAGCTCCCAATGTCAAGGTTGTGCAAGCAGGCATATGAGATGTTACTGAATCAATTAAATTCGGGTAAACAAAACTGGGCATATTTCGTTAAGAAAATGTTAACCACACATGGATTTGGTATTGTGTGGATGTGCCAGGGAGTTGGTTATGAACAAGGATTTATTTAAGAATTTAAGGATAGACTAGTTGATTCGTACAAACAAAACTGGCACGCTCAAATGGAAGAATCTGAGAAATATGATTGGTTCCTTTCCCTTTAAAAGTATATTTCAAACCGAAAAATATATAAAGGCCGTAACAAATAAATGGCACAGAAGCAATCTTGCTCGTTTTAGACTAAGAGCCCTAGGGCTAAATGCAACAACAAGATGGTTTTACTCAAATTCATCGGCACACTCTATTTGTCCCATGTGTGATGCAGAGGCAGAAGATGAAATGCATTTTTTGTTTGTTTGCAAGTCGTATGAAAGTATACGACTAAAATGCATAATCTTTGATGAGGACATTTCAAGTCAAAGGGTCATTACCAGAATACTCATGACTGAAGATGAAAAATATCAAAAATCCCTCGCGAAATTTATCGCCCTTGCTTGGGAAAGTCGGAGAAAGAAAACAACACAGCAATAAATTAATGTAAGTTTATCCCCAGTGAAGATATCACTTTATACTGTTCTTATGTTTATTTGCCGGATTTGGGTCTTCCTCTTACGTATATTACTAATTATGTCGGGTGGTTAACTGTTTCTTCAACTTTTTGTTCAACTTTTTAAATTAATATAAATTTATCTCCAGTGAAATATCACTTTATACTATTTTTATGTTTATTTGCCGGATTTGGGTCTTCCTCTTATTTATGTGACTAATTACGTCGGGTGGTCAACTGCTTCTTCAACTTTTTGTTCAACTTTTCAAATTAATGTAAGTTTATCTCCAGTGAAGATATCACTTTATACTGTTCTTATGTTTATTTGCCGGATTTGGGTCTTCCTCTTACTTATATGGCTAATTACGTCGGGTGGTCAACTGTTTTTTCAACTTTTTGTTCAACTTTTTGTTCAACTTTTTTCCTTCAATTTTTTTTTCATCATTAGGAAAAAAATTCAAATGGATGTAATGTCAACCATGACTATATTTATAAATCTTTCTTTTGCGAAAACGTCTCCGTAAAATTCAATGACTTTGTTTTATGCTCCTTGCCACAAGGACAAAAACGTCAATGGCAATAAACCATTTTCAGTCTCAGTTTCAGTTTCTCTCTCACTCTGCACCCATTTCAGTCTCCCTAGTGATGCTGCACAGACACCACACCAAAACAGAAGTGAGATCGCTGATAAACTCTTGAAGCCAATGAGTATTCAGCAGGATTTCAAAGAGTCTCTTGTTGCAGAATAATCTGCACGTTTACTTCAGATGTGCGTGGGGTGAGGGATGCAATATACACATTCGATTGTGAGAATAACGCTTCTCATGAATTGCTTGTTTTTAAAAGATAATTCAAAACATACGAGATTAACAGACATCAAGTATAAAAATGGAATATAAGTCGGTGAAGGTTGAATTTCAATAGGCAGCAGAACCACTTAAGCTGTAAAGTTAGTTACTAAGATATTTTGAATCCATATCAGTCTGTCTGTCTCTCTTATAAAACTATTGCACGTGAAACACCCCCACTGTCTTTCTGAACTCTTCGAAGTCTACACACCTGCTCGATCCATAT
>JAPXFY010007496.1:0-10679 GCA_030674185.1 Monoplex corrugatus | reverse complement strand
AAAGGCGGCAAAAACAACAGGACCAGTGAAATGAGTGATAACTGTCATGAAACCGAATATTAACATTTGGAGTGAGACCGTGATGGTTCCTGTATTGTGAAGAATATTTGCCTGCAACAAAACCAACACGTTAAATACCACAACATACACAACACAAATAAGAAGGTAGGTCCGTAGACCGTATTGCTAGTATCATACATCCGAATCTATAGATTGAATTACTTCTATCGAGCACAAGAAAAGAAGAATTTTGCATACTTATGGTGTCATTTCCTCAGTAGTAATCATTTACGTCACCGTACATACTTTTATCAGTCTTTGATTATGTGTGCCATATAATGTGATTTGAAAAATCTTCTGATAAAGAATCGACACATATGCACTATTAGGCCCTCAAGCACGACACCTTGTGACGAGTGTCACTCAATACATACCGAAAAGAACTGAATTGAAAAATAAGGTTGGGTAATACCGAGGGCGGCACCATTGTGCGTCTAAGTCCCTATGGTGGTATGCCATGTAGCACAAACACGAAGTAGTATGAACAGTAATAACTGCACCGGACATAATAAATAACTGGTAAAAGCAGTAAAAGTAAGAAGTAATGTATCAGTTGATAAGTATTCTTCACCATCCACTGAAAGAAGGAGACTACATAATGCATCGTAACGTTATCAAAACAAGGCATAAATGGATGATATGATCCATGTAATGTGTTAACTATGAGTAAATACTTCACCTTGAAAATCGAGAGACTGTCATTGGAACTAAGGAAACACATTAGTATCGAAACGTACACAACAAAACGAAGACGCAGAATCATGATACGCAATACTCATTATCAAGACAAGTATCTAAGGTACTGTGACAATCCTTAGAAGACTGTTGGTCATTATAGGAAGATACAGTAGACACACTTAACTGGTTCGTAATTTCTGGACACAAGGGAAGCACAGCTTTGCATCAAATGTCAGTTCCTCAGTGACGATTAAGCAATGTGGCATACAACATACTTTAACAAGGCTACGTGTGCTTCGTGTGAATTGATAAATACTCTGTAGAATAGACATATGCACTGTTGGGTCCTCAAGCACGGCACCCAGTAATAAATGTCTCACAATACACACCATGAAGTAGAAGTAGGGTTCCAGCCCTATGACATATGTCGTACAATGCGCGCCATCAAGTAGGAATGAAGGAAGATCAGGGCCACCAGTATCTGGCCATCTGACGTATAATTATATATACAACTCACCACTGGAGTAGAAGTAGTGTTCAGCCCTCTGACATATGTCGTAAAAACACATTCTGAAATGGAAGACGAGGCAATACTCAGAGCTGCCAGCGCTTGACTCTTCATCGTTTTGCCACGTAGTACGAAGCACAAATGTAGCATGAACCGTAAGTAAGATGCTAGTATGTGGCACTGATGCACGAGAACCATGTTAGAAAAACCAGTGTAAGTGCTAAGCAATGTATCATTATGTATCAATAAGCGTACTGAGGCAAGTAAACCACATATCAGTTGTAGCACATATGAAGTGCGATGTGTAACCAAACAACATGACCAACAGAGTACAAACCATGTAGGGGTCGGCAATTGAAACTGAACAGTAAGACATTGCGGGCAGTAAGTCTCTGAACTGACGGAGTCAGGAAAAGATGCGTACGTAATGACTCGGAGATGAAAAGGAAAGCACTGCACACCACAAAAGTTTCTGTGCTGCACACCAGCACAAGTGCGACATACTGTTAATAGTCGAATGTATAGCTCACACAGCTGGTTTCCAGTGTCAGTGAATTCCCCACACGTTTGTCTACTATGACGACTGACTGCAGAGTTATACAACAATTAATTACGCATTGAACAGCAAAAATATATACATGGACTGACGGAACGACGAACCTGACATTGTAACTCGAAGGTCAAAAAGAACCACAAAGGTATCAATTGCATAGCAACCAACATGTATAAACGGTTCCGAGTAAAACAAATGACGTGCACACAAGACGAACTAGGCAGGCAGATGGTTGAACATACACATTATCAGAAGTATCAAGACCACAGCGCGTTCAGTTAAAAATACAGAACTGTAAGACAAAACATGGACAATAAACAAGGATACAATGTCGCTGTATACGGGGAGAAGTAACGATTATTTATAATACTGGACATTAGAAAATTGCTGCGCGTTCTGTGTTCATTGACTTGAAGAAACGTGAGAGCAATAACAATGAGACGGTAGAAGGCTGCATGAAGTTTGGCCTAGGAATGGCTCAGTAATAGCCGTATCATGCATGGCTAAGAAACAATTAATTTCTCTCAGTATGACTGAATCTGTAGCACACTCAGAAAAGACCGAAATCACCAAAACAAAAAGATACAACACTACCACATGTATGAAGCAGACGAAGGAATGCAGCAAGGAAATGAAATTCGTACAACCCATCACCAATTAATAAGAAAAACCAGTAACAAAACCGTTGCTCAAAAGCTGTATTAACAAACGCAGAAGAAACCTGCTGGACAACTGCTCATAATTTATAACTTTTACCATTGTAGTCTATCCGCCGTAGCCGACGGAGGCCTGAGATAGGGCGAGTGAGGTGGTAGCTCTCAAAAAGAGAGAAACCATTTCAATGAGCACTAGCTGATTGTTTCATTTAAAAGCGACAAACTCGAGCTATAGCAGTCATGGTCAAGTGAGTCAAAAGGCAGCGCCTGTTGTGGACAGACGTTGCCTGTTAGGTCAGAGCATTGTGTGTGCGTTAACCTCCACTGCAGTTACAGTGACACAGGTGGGAGGGTGGGCAAAGTTGTTTTCCTCCGTGTGTTCCAATTGAGATAGGTAAAAGGATTATGCAGTCTACAATCTCTAGGACTGTCTTTGTCACTAAGTACTCATATGATGGCAAGCAACCAGCTTACGAACTATTCGAAATGAAGAAACTACACTCAGAAATGCACAACTGAACAAAGAACAAGACAAGTACTAACTTGGTTGGTAATGAAAAATCATCTGTAATTTGTCTCAACAATGTATCCAGGCCTAAAAGCTTTAATAAACTAATAAAAAGGAATCAAGACTGACGCCGTAAGTTTACTGAATTGCCAATCTATGTTGCAACACACATGTATCTTTGTCATTTGCCTGCAGACAAACGCCTTTAGCGAAGCAAGACGAACAGAAAAATTTACCAGACTGCACACTGCTGAATGGTTTGCAATCTAACCAAGTTGTTCATGGCTGGATAGTAAGACATAATGTCACATTGCACATAAACCCATGAGCTAGGCAGGTCCCGAGGTAGAGGAGGAGGAGGAAGAGGAGAAGGAGGAGAAGGAAGAGGGGAAGGAGAGAGAGAAGAGGGGGAGAGAGAACTCAGAACTCAGAATTTTTTAATGTACATCGGCCTTAGGCCACAATACAATAGTCGGTGGGAGGGGGGGGGGGGAGATAGGGTTTTTGTGTATTACACCAATATTGCAATGCGCATGATTGCATCGTCGAACATTGACACTTTCCTCGCTTTCCTCAGTTGAATACTTCGTTGGTGTAACAGTCAACAGATCTTTCTTTTGCTGACTAAATCTAACATTTAATGAAGTAATACACTAAATAGTACTTGATTATAATTAAGCTTCATCAGTGCATTAAGGCATCAAACAAGTCATAAAGATATTTAATACATATACATATATCGTTCCATTCCTCCATCTACTGATCAAGCAATTAGCCCTCTCTGTATAGCCAACAGCCGGTCAAGTAATACAATCATCACACAATCAACAAATAATTGGTAAAATCACCATGCTTGCGAAACATACTTCACTTTATCCATCTAATCAAACAAATACTTAGTACATTCAGTGTACCGTGGCAACGGTAAATCAATCAATCAATCAATCAACTGCCATTCTATCATTTAATTAGCCATCTGAATCCGATCAGTTAAAATACTGAACCGTTTCTCTACCAGTTAAGTTTGTCGCCAAATACAATTACTCATCTATAAACCAAACTAGTTAGCGAGTCACCGAACAATTTGATCAGTTTCATATAAATCATTTTCCCGATCAGTACTTAGTCAGCAACTAATCAATGGATCAATCATTCAGTCAGTGCATCCATCAATCAATCAATGAATTAATCAAACAATCAGTTAAGCAGTCAATCAAAGAATCATCAATTTACCAAATATTTGTAAAACAAGTAGCAATAAACAATTCGATTTTTCAAAATTATCTTTACCCCCGCGTTTTTGTGCATAATTTACAGTCTGTACACAGTTTATAATCGAAATGACTACACAAATATAATGGAACAAGCGTTAATAGTTTTACCATTTATTATACCTATACAGCATTGTATAATTACTAATGTAATACAGTAATATAGTACTGGTGATGACTTATTTTCGTTAGTTTATTCATTCATGATTTTTTTGCGTCTGTTGATGGCATGAAAAACAAATCTGGACACATTGTATCTAAAGATGAGAATTTTCTGCTTTGAGCAGTAGATAAAGTGGCATTCTAGCTGATTCTTTGAGGAATTTTACTCTAATATCTGTATAAGTGGGACAGTCATATATAAGGTGATATTCATTTTCGATATGAGTTTTGCAAAAAGGGCATGCCCTTTTGTGAATACTCTCACTATAACGATGTGAATTGTTATTCAGCGGTAGTACACCAAATCTTAGTTGTGTGATTGCCACTCTGAGACAGTATGTATCCATGTCAGAAATATATTTTTCTTTTTCAAAAATTGTTTTGAATGATCTATAGCACTCATATCTGTCACCATCTCTAATAATACTAGTGCATTCTTGGATAAACAGATCGACAAGTCTTTGTCTAAATATGTTTAAAAATAGTTTTAAAATCCCCAACTCCCTGTTGCAGCCATACAATGTTGAAACCTGTATCACACAGGATTTTTCTTACCTCTGATGCCCAACAATCCTTTCCATTTCTATCTAATTCCAGAAGCATTTGGTAAGCTTTATGCGGAAATCTTTCGGCACTCATTTGTAGCGGGGGAGAGAGAGAGGGGGAGAGAGAGAGAAAGAGAGAGAGAGAGTGAGAGAGAGAGTGTGTTTGTGTGTGAGAGAGAGAGAGAGAGAGAGAGAAAGAGAGAGAGAGAGAGAGAGAGAGAGAGAGAGAGAGAGAGAGAGAGAGAGAGAGAGAAACAGAGACAGAGAAAAAGACATACAGACAGACAGAGTGATACACACACACACATACAACACACACACACACACACACACACACACATACATACACACACACACACACACACACACACACACACACACACACACACACACACACACGGAGAGAATGATTTTCTCATCAAGATGACCACCCCAAAAGACGATGTTAAATTCCCGAGAACTCTAGAAAGATTATTACATCACTAACTAATGACACAAACGCCTCTCATTCGAGTCAAACGAGTACACAAACATGTATCATATATACTTGTTTTCGTATCATACAGGACGCAAGGAGTGCCCATGACCTTTACCGCTGTATCATTGATATCGAAAATCAATCAGCTCACTGTCTGTCACTGATGGGCATTGAAGGTCACCAGTCTTATAATAATAATAATAATTACAATATTTATATAGCGCAAAATCTTGATAAAATCAAGTCTAAGCGCTGAAGCAGACACACACGCAAGCACGCACGCACGCACGCACGCACACACACACACACACACACACCCCACACACACACACACGCATGGCTATAAATGGGGAGAAAGAATAAAAGCAATAAAAGCAAGAATAAAACCAATGGAAAATTATAGAGAGCATAGCATATACAATTATATATTATAACCATGTGATTCCCTCCGAGCGGAGACAGGCTGCAGGGGGGGGGGGGGGGGGTTGAGTGAGGTTAGGATTTTATGCGGAGGAGAAAAGGTGAGTTTTGAGAGCAGACTTGAAGGAGACAAAAGTAGGTTGCTGACGGACTGAGAGAGGAAGTTTGTTCCAGGAGAGTGGACCAGAAACAGAGAAGGCTCGTGGACCATAGGTATTGAGCTTAGTGCGTGGAAAGCGAAAAGTCAGAGGATCGGAGGCAGAGCGGAGGGTACGTGAGGGAAGATAGATCTCAAGTAGGCTTGACAGGTAATCGGGGGCTGCGTTATTGAGGCTTTTGTAGCACATGGTGTCTATTTTTGTACTGTATGCGCTTTGATACAGGGAGCCAGTGAAGTTGTGCCAGGAGAGGAGATATGTGGTCAGCTTTTTTCTTTTTGAGTACAAGGCGTACAGCATTGTTTTTGAATGCGCTGTAGGAGTGAAAGGTGGAGGCAGGAAGACCAAAACAGGAGTGAAATTGAAAATAGTCAATGCGAGACATTATGAAGGAGAGAACGAGTTTTGCAGTTGTTTCGACAGAGAGATACTTCCTAAACAGCCTTATACGATGGAGATGATAGTAGCAGGATCTGGCAGTTTTGAGTAACAAAGTTGTTCATGGAGAGGGTAGAGTCAATGCAGACACCAAGGTTTTTTAGCTGAATCAGAAATTGGGACTGATGTGTTACATAATGGGAGAGAAAGAGGAGGCAGCTGAGAAAGTTTCTGACGGGTGCCAATGAGGATAGCTTCTTGTTTTGTCGTCATTAAGCTGAAGTCTATTGTGTGTCATCCAGTTCTTAATGTCCGAGTAACACTCAGTGGTGCGAGTCAACAGGCGCTGTATATTATCAGGTGAGTCACTGTCTTGAAGTTGGGTGTCATCAGCATAGAAGTGGTTTTTATAGAATGGGAGTTGATGATGGTGGACAGGGGGGAGGTGTAAAGAGTGAAAAGAACAGGGCCAAGGACAGATCCTTGTGGAACACCACAGGTCAGGTATGCGGGTTGAGAGTAAGTGCTATTGATGAGAACGGTTTGTTTTCTGTTGGATAGGTATGAAGTGAACCAAGACAGAGCAATGTCAGAGATGCCAAAAGTATGATGAAGTCTAGAAAGGAGAATACCAATGATCAATGGTATCAAAGGCTGCAGACAGATCAAGGAGTGTGAGGAGAGAGACTTTGCCAGTATCAGTTGCAAGGAGGAGATTGTTGAGAATGTGTAGTAGGGCAGTTTCAGTGCTATGGCACTGGCGGTAGGCTGACTGGAAAGGATTGAGGAGATTGTTTGACAGACAGGTGAGAGTTGAGGACAACTTTTTCAAGGAGTTTTGACAAGAAAGAGAGATTAGAGATAGGCCGGTAATTTTTCAGTTCATTTGGATCTAAATTGTGTTTCTTGAGGAGAGGGTGAACAATAGCAGACTTGAAAGAATCAGGGACAGTTCCAGTTTGAAGAGAAGTGTTGATGATATCAGTGATGAATGGGAGGAGAGTAGGGAGACAGTCGGCGTAGAGAGAACCTGGAAGAGGATCCAGTTCGCAGGTTTTGAACGACATGGATCTGATTGTGTTGAGAATTTCTTCTTATCGATAACTATCGATACGCGGACATGAGAATGAGTGAAGTGGGCAGAAAATAGAAAGTAAATTATCCTATGCGTAACGCACACATTGTAGATGATGGTCCACTATTCATCAACTTTTGATAATTTATATCGTTAATGTTATCGTTCAATTGTCTTTGTCGACAAAGACGTCTGGGTTAACAAATATCCTTCCATCCATTCATTCATCCCCACCCTCCCTCCATCCATCCAACCCATCCATCATCCAATCAATCTATTAATTGGTCAATCAAATGAACACATACACACACACATACACACACGCACATATACACGCACACATACATACACACACACACACAGACACACGCACATACACACACATACACTCACCCCACCACCAGAGGAAGCAGCATCATTGCAGGAAATCTTGGAAGACACATTCAAGACCTCTTTTGGGAGACTCCAAGGAGAACAGCAAGATCAGATCAGCACAGCTACACCCTTCCAGATTCTCCAGAGAACGACACCACCTTTTCGACAACTACGTACCATGGTGGCCATATAATGTTTTGATATAACAGTATTTTATATACAATTCTTGACGTTCATGTCACAGACTTTTTCCTCGTCATCTCTGACATTTCTTCTTGCTGAAAGTATACAATAACCAGTTTTAGTCCGACTATCAAACTCAGACTATACACTCTGTTCATTTGAAGACGTGTATGCTATTATTTTGTTTATTGGTTTATTTGTTATCCATTGTAATCTAAAATCTCTTCAATAAGTTATTTCTACGTTGACTGTGTAATTTTCTTTTCATCGTTTTGCTACAATTTTGTTATCTTTACTTCGTAGTCTAAGTAATTGCGTAATTTTCTTTCTGCCCATCTCTCCTGTACACAGAAAATCAAAGTATTCATTATTATCGACCATAAATAACAGTCAATAGAAAGTTGGAGATAAACCAGTATCAGTAATGCGACAACTATCCCAAGTCAAGTTTTTGCAATGGAATTGTAGATCCCTTTCCACCAATTCGGCATACTTGGAGCATTTCCTGACATCAAATAGATGTGAAGTTTTGATTCTGCAGTCGATGAATGTATGTTGCAACCAAGCTTCCCAATTTCCCCAATTATTACTATACCTCCAGTCTATAATGTGGTGAATCACGGGAAGAAGGTATCCACCGCGATATACATACACAAAGAGTTACAATAACTGCTTACTTACTTCCCTGGTTTTGAAATCAAGTGACGATTTTGCACGCTTGTGCTGCCACTGTCCAATTAAGCAATTCTTTAAAACATCAACGTTTTATCAGTGTACCTGCCAACAGGTCCAAATGACCGCAACACAGAATGGCTACGCACAACCAAGATCCACAGCCGTGGTAAATGGCTAATAGGAGGAGACTTTAATCCCACTCCCCCATTTTGGGAAAAGAACTGTTCTAACTGTTACGAGCAATCGTTTGGTAGAAAATATCGTTGATTAGTTTCGCTTTACCTTCTAAATGATGGTAGTGTCACTAGATCCCTGATGTCTCCAAACACAGGGGCGACAGCCATCGATTTGTCTCTGATATCACCAAATTAGCACCATCCTGTACCTGGGAAACTCACAGAGACACTTTGGGAAGCGATCATCTACCTATCATCATAACCATAACTGACAAAAACATCAGGATGAAAGACAGCTCTCCTGATATTATTCCAAAATATAATTACAAGCGTGCAGACTGGTCCTTACTTCGAACTGCTCTTGCTAATCAGGATTACAGATATTATAAAAGTGAAAATATAGACATTATGTTTTCTAAATTCCAAGAGTCAATTCTAAGCCGCTGCAGACGTATCAATCCGAAACTCAAAACTTCTAAATCGAATAATCGATTGGGTAATGTTTGGTGACAGAGGCATGTGAGAAAGCAGTTCAATATAAAAGGAGAAATTCAAAATCTACATCAAAAGCCGGAAACCTGAAGATCATAGTGGAATTGAAAAAAGCTAACATCCAATGTAACCAAAATGATTGCTGAAGCAAAGAAAGATTATTGGCATCATTCTGCAAAAAAGAAAATTTCAGATTTCAAAGATTTCCATAAAGTCTGGACGAAAAAGAATCAAATGAAGAATGGAACCAACTTACCTAGGTATCCGATAATGATAGAAACATGTAACACATTTCCTTCAGACATGGACAAAGCAGAAACCTTTGTGGACTTAATTTGCTAAAAACAGTAAAGTTGAAGGTTTATCTTCAGACTGCAAACATCACAGAGAAATGGAAGATAACAACTCAAATCACAACTGATCCAATACCTCAGAATGATCTCTGGTTTAATTCTCCAATCACCTTAGAAGAGCTAAAAAACACAATACCGTTTCTACAAAACAAAACGAGTTCGGTAGGTGTTGATGCAGTTTCAACTGAAATGATTAAACATCTCCCTGAAAACTATCTTATTTCCTACACAAAATTTGCAGAAATGCTGGGTTAGCGGAACTGTACCACAAATCTGGCAAAAGTCTATAGTTTAATACCGAATTAAAAACAAGAAATCGAAAACAGATAAAACAGTTTACAGACCATTGCTTTGGACGTCCCCACACGAGCAAACTAATGGAAAGAAATTTATCTTAAAAAGACTTACACTACGTGATAAAAAATAACGTTATTTTCCGGTAAACCAGCGGTTTTAGAAAAGGAGATCCGCAGTTGAACACCTGGTTAAACTTACGCCTCAGATCAAACAACAGTTTGCCGCAGAAAAAGTGTTTTAGCTACTTTCTTTGATGTAAAAAAAGCTTACGATCAAGTTTGGCATAAACGTATATTGTTCAAGGGTAAAATCTGTTGGTTTATCTGCAATATGTACAATTTCCATTAAATCTTTTTAAACTAATAGAAACAATACAGGCTAGAGTGGGAGCTAGTTATTCTACTTCATGGCCCTCGACATTGGGGATTTTCCACAAGGTTCAGTGATAGCACCTATTTTATTTAATATCCTTATACAGGATCTTCCTAAAGCTTTTTCAAATCATGTTTTTTAGTACAGTAAGCTGATGATATATGCACTTGGATGAATATCACTTTAAAAAAGACAACTCCCACAGAGAACACGGAAATACATTTAGGAAATTGTTATCAAAATTGATCTTGAAACTTGGAAAATATATGTTAGAAAATGGTCTGTCGTTGTCGGCAGAAAAAACAA
>JAPXFY010007495.1:2500-10680 GCA_030674185.1 Monoplex corrugatus | reverse complement strand
CCTTCTCAAAAGCATCGCGATCCTTCTCCAAATACCGAGTCTTTGTCGAAACCGAATTCCTTCCCCACACAGGCCACAGAGCCGTATCAACACTCCATAATTACACCCTCCTCGCCACGGATGGCGTGGCGGAATCGAAATGAGTTTTGTACGGAGAGCGACAGGTAGATAACTCCAGTCCAAACACTGTTAGCAGACACGGGGCCAAACCTAATGCCCTGGACCGTGTTCCCTCCGGTATTTTACTACCTCCCCTTCTCCCCCTCCCTTCACCCCCCCCCCTCTTTCTCTCTCTCTCTCTCTCTGAGCACTAATCTGTTGATCCTCTTAACCCTCCTCCACCACTTCTTTCTCTCCCGGCCCCCTTCCCTCTTTGGTGTTGCCAGTCTTCAATTGGTGTAGCCGTCATAGAGGGTTGTCTGGATTCCGTGGAAATGTCTTTTAGATATAAGGTGGTGTTTGGTATTGGGTGTGGGGGGGGAGAGAAAAGAGGGGAGAGAAAAATAGAGAGGGGAGAGACAGAAAGAGAGAGAAGAGAGAGAGAGAAACAGAGAAAGAGGGGGAGAGAGGGGAGAGAAAGAGAGAGAGAAAGAGGGAGAGAGCGAGAGAGAGAGGAGAAAGGGGGAGAGAAAGAGAGAGAGAAAGGGGAGAGAAAGAGAGAGAGAGAAGAGACAGAGAAAAAAAGAAGAGAGACAGAGAGAAAGAATAGAGAGGGGGGGAGAGGGGGAAGAGAGAGAGAGAGGCAGACAGACAGACAGAAACAGAGACACGGACAAAGAGAGACAGATAGGCAGACACACACATACACACACATGCACGCAAGCAGAGAGACAGAGACAGATAGAGACAGAGAAAAGGGAGGAGGGGTGTATGTGTTCGTAAAAACAAACAAAACTGTCTTTCACACACATACACACACGCGCGCGCGCGCGCGCACGAACGCACACACGCAAACACACACACACAAGCCACCACATGAAAGGCGCAGAAATCAAGTGGGTCAAGTAAACATGGGACCTTCAATCAAAGGTCTTGGGTTCGAATCTACCCACATATTTCCATCTTGTGAGTACAGAGCAGGATTTTTCCCATCTCCCACGTCAACATATGTGTAGACCAGCCAATACCGAAACCCTCTTCGTGTGTATCATCAACATTATCATCATTCTCTGGAATTCCCCTTACTTTTTTCCCAAACCCCGTTTCTGAGGACTTTGTTAAGAAAATCATCATGAAATCTGGCATTAAAACCTGTGAACTCGACCCATTGCCAGCTTCTTTTCTCACCCATTGTCTCGATACTCTTCTCCCTCACATCACCAATATCATTAACCATTCCCTCTCAACTGGCTCCTTTCCTTCTTCTTTCAAGTCAGCAATTGTAAGACCTCTTCTAAAAAAGACGACTCTTGACCCTGAGAATTTGAAAAACTATAGACCTGTGTTAAATCTTCCTTTTCTTTCCAAGGTCTTAGAGAAAGTTGTTCTTGACCAGCTGTTAAACCACCTTCATTCCAATAACCTTGGGCTATTCCCTTCAGTCTGCTTACCGTTCTGGACATAGTACCGAAACTGCTCTTCTCAAAATCTGCAACGACTTACTGACTACTCTCGACTCTAACAACGTATCACTTTTGACTCTCTTGGACCTATCTGCTGCCTTTGACACTATTGATCACTCTATCCTTCTCTCCCGTCTACATCACTCTTTTGGGCTCCATGATACTGTCTTGAACTGGTTTCATTCTTACATCACCAATCGTCTGCAAGTAGTTTCTGTCAATGGTCTTTCTTCTAATCCTTCCTGTCTGACTTACGGAGTGCCACAAGGATCTGTTCTGGGCCCCCTACTTTTCATTCTCTACACCTACCCTGTCTCCTCTATTGTCCAAGAACACCTGCTTCAGCATCATTCTTTCTCGGATGACAATCAGCTGTATGTCTCTGGGCCTCTCCCTGACCTTCCCATCATGATCCAGAAAACCCAATCTTGTGTAGCTGACCTGAAGGATTGGATGACTGAAAACAAACTGAAATTAAATGAAGAGAAATCCGAATTGATCTTGATCACCCCACCCAAACTCCAAAATCACCCCTCTCTTCCAACCTCTGTCACACTTGTTGACTCATCTATCCCTCTCTCCCATTTTGCCCGTAACCTTGGTGTAACTCTTGATCAAACCCTGTCCTTCCACCAGCATGTGAGCAACGTCTGTCGGACTTGTTTTCTTGAACTCCGCCGAATTGCTTCTATCCGTCACCTCCTCTCAGAAGACACGACAAAGGCTCTTGTCTGTGCATTTGTTCTATCCCGTCTCGATTACTGTAATGCTCTTTTTTCTGGTTCCCCCTCTCATCTCATTAACAAACTTCAGAAAGTTCAAAATCATGCTGCCCGTCTCATCTTCTGCTCTTCAAAATTTAACCATGTTACGCCATTGCTCTGTTCTCTCCACTGGCTCCCTGTTCAGCAAAGAATATCCTACAAGATTGCCTGCCTCTGCTTCAAATCTATTGAGTCTTCCTGTCCTGAGTATCTCACCCATCTGTTACATCTCTACACGCCATCTCGAGCTTTGCGGTCATCATCTGATACCCGTCTCTATAGTATCCCCATAGTCCGCACTAAAAGGTTTGGGCAGCGTTCTTTTTCCTATCAAGCTCCAACCATCTGGAATCAGTTACCTCGCTCTCTTAGATACTCACCCTCTCTGTCCACATTCAAACGCTCCCTCAAAACTCACCTGTTTCCCAAAACTGGTAATCTCTGCCCCCTTCCCCCCATGTAATGTAATGGTGACATTATAGTGTCTTAGTGTCAATGTGTCATTGTATTTGCATGTCATGCTGTGTGTGTTTGTGTGTGTGTGTGTGTGTTTTGTGTGTGTGTGGGGTGCTTCTGTGGGCGTGTGTGTGTGTGCTTGTGATTCTGGTTATATGTTTTGCCATTGTAAACGCTTAGGGCATTAATTTGATTAGGCGTACTAAATGTTCATAATAATAATAATAATAATGTGACCTGCCACATGGCGATGGCGATCATGGTCCTCCATACGTATCTATCCCTTGTCGTTGCAAGTACATCTCCCATCCTCTCTGTCGTCAGCCACTCTGCAATTCCGTCTAATACTTTCTCCCTGGGTCTACCTGACGTTCTCTTTCTCTCCAGCTCTCCTGTTCTCTAATTTCTCTTGCCTCATAAAATATCCTACAAATGTTGCTCGTCTTTTCCTAATCTTCTTCATTAAATTGTTCTTCTTGTGTCTGCCTCCTTCAAGGCTGTCTCGTTTGTTTTCTGTGCTGTCCATGGAACTCGCAACAATCTTCTTAGAAACCACATTTTTTTCAGTTGCCGTAATCTTCTTCTGACTTTGCGTGTGAGTGTCCACGTCTTCCTGTGTATACGTATGCAGAATACCGAACACAAACGTTAAAGATCCCGTAAGCCATGTCAGAGGCTGGTTAATGCAAACATGAAAACGCCCAGTACGCAAACCCATCGAAGACAGGTATGCAGACTATGCAGCATACATACATTTTGTCAGCAAAACAACGTGCATAAACATCTGCACACACGCACACACAAAAACAAGAATAAAACACTGCGCACTGTGTTAGATGTGAGAAGTTCTATACAACATGGGAGATAATTCTCAAGAGTTATGTCCTTTGATTATATTATAAAAATTCTCCCTGCTTCCCTCTTATTTCTTTGGTAATAATAAAACAGTATGCATGCATACATAAATGTATTATATCTCTGGTTTTTATCCTCAAATATTGTACCGTGTGGAAGGAATGTTGTGTTTTAGTCATCCTGATTTTGTTTGCTGGTTCGCTGTTTTGAGTCGTCAGCTGGTTCCTTCCTAACACGTGTGATAACCCTTTGACTCTCGCACCTTATCCACCAACCGCAAAAACTTAACCCTTTGACTCACTTAAGGTCTTATCCACCAGCTTCCTGCAGGAAGCTGGTGGATAGGGTGAAGGAGTCAAAGGGTTAAGTTTTTGCTTTGCTGGCATGGTTGACGGAGCAGGATGCTGATGGACAGGGTGCAGGAGTCAAAGGGTTAACGCACTATCGGTATTCTTAGCCGTATCCGTAAGGAAGCATGCGTCTTCCAGCCAACACATCCCGGCTAACAACTCCTCCCCAGGAGGACTTAGCGTTGGCTTAATGCATATTCCTGGAGCCATGTGTAAGAATTCTTGACATGAAGGACTAAGGAAGAAAAGTGCAAACCGGATCTGCTACATCTATCATCAGTGTCACCAGTGGTCAGCCAGCGCGCATAGCCAGGCAAAAATTAATACATTCCACTTTGATACTTTATGTAGATCTACATTCCTTCCGGTTTATTAAAAAAAAAAAATCACAAACTGCTTCATATAGAATAAATCAAACACAGTTTCTGTAGTGCACATTAGACTGAAACAGGGCTGTCTATCAAAATGATGAAATGGCTGAAAGTAATTTACTGGGGATGCAGAAGAATGTATCACCGTCAACTGTAAAAGCAGACGAAACCAAAAGTAGGTCGAGATCGACAGGCCAAAATGTACCAAGGAATTTTCAAAATCAAAATGTGCATTTGTAATGTAATTGTGACCTTTTACTTTTCATTATGCAATCATTCATAATCTGCTGAAGCATTGTACTGAAACGTTAAAAGTTTTGATTTCATAAATATTGTTGTGTATGTCTCATCATTTTTGTTTGTTTTTTATTGGCCTCTTTGATCTTTTTTTAAAACTATACTATGTAGCAAGAAAGCACTTCTATTACAATGGCAGGGCAGTCAGCCAGTGACTGACAGTGACCATATAATACATAAATAACAGCTGCTTTCAGTTACTATGAAAGCAATTCAAGTGTGTTCCCCACTTTATGTTTCTGTCATCAATTCGCCACCTTTTAGAATATGTTGGTGTATTCTGTAGTCATTATCATACACTGTAGGCCTATTTGTCCGATACAAAGTCACTTATTTTTTGTTACCTGTTCGACTTTGTAAGTAATTTTATCTTCTATTGCTGTGGACAGTCAATTTATGGAAGTGCAACTTTGCTTTTCCCGAGTTACTGCTTTTCGTTTTGTTCTACTTGGTTTACTCTGTTTTGGTTGTTATAAGAGAGAGAGGGGGGGTGGGGAAGAGAAAGAGAGCGAGATACAGAGAGAGAGAGAGAGAATATGAGAGACAGAGAGGAGAGTGGATGACAGAGAAAGAGAGGGAGTGTGTGTGGTGGGGGGGGGGGTGCGTGCGTGCGTGTATATGTGTGTGCGTACGCGCGCGTGTGCTTAGGTGTGTGTAGGTGCATGTGCTGTGTTAGCATGCGATTGTACCTTTTCAGTTTTTGTGTCGTGTCTTCTTTTACTGTGGTTACAATCATGTGGGGTTCTTAGTACCACCCCTTGACTGAATTAAGTCCCTTTTCTACACGCTTCCTGTACCGAAATTTCTTTCACTACTCTCTAAAGTGGCCCTCATGTTATGCAACCGCTCTCTCCTCTCTCTCTCTCTCTCTCTCACTCTCTCTCTCTCTCTCTCTCTCTCTCTCTCTCTCTCTCTCTCCTTCACTCATTCTAAATTCTTTCCAATACGATATCTCCGGCAATACTTTAATGCCACTTGTACCGATGATCGATCTTCTAAATCAGATAATCAGCTCATAATCAAGTGGACCAGAAGTGGCACTGGTGTTATGCAATCTCGTCCACTGTTCCAGTGTGTGTCTGTGGCGCGCGCTCACATTTAAAAGTGAAGTCAGGGAAGTCCCTCCCTCTCTCTCTCTCTCTCTTTCTGTCTCCCTTTCCCTATGTTTATCTCCCTCTCTGCTCTCTCCCTTTCTCTCCCCACCCCCTCTGTCTCAGTGTCTGTCTCTGTCTCTCTCCCTGTGTGTGTGTGTGTGTGTGTGTGTGTGTGTGTGTGTGTGTGTGTGTTGTGTGTGTGTGTGTGTGTGTGTGTGTGTGTGTGTGTGGCGCGCGCGCGCGTGCTTGAGTGAGCATGTGTGTGTATCACTGTATGTGTACAGCTGAGGAGGGGATAGGGGAGAAATTGAGTGGGAAAGAGACTGAAATACTTTAAGAAACTTTTTTAAATCTTTGTATGTAAATTGTGATGTATGATATGCGAATATTTTATAATTTGTGAGGTAATTTTGATTGTCAAGGTGTTAATGCTGTAATACTGAAGTTATGTTTTTCCTGTATATGGATTATAATTTTTGTTTTTATTTTCATTCAAAATATTGATTATAATTTTATGTACAACTATTGTATGCATAAACGCACACACACGCATGCAAACATAGCACACGCACGCGCGCGCGCGTGCACACACACACACACACACATTCTTACAAACACACACGCGCACAGCAACGCACACGCACGCACACACACACGTACACACACACACACACGTACGCAAGCGCACACACGCAGCAATATATAAACACAGTATGCCTCTTTATTCATATGAAAAATCTGTTAATCTTTCTTCATTACATAAGTCAGTGTTTAAATTTTAATATTCTGTGGTTTCTTATGTGTCTTCTTACTTGTATAGCTTTAATGTTTGTTGTTATCTTATTGTGTATGTAATTGTGAACATTATCACCTTTTGCCTTTCTTGCGAAATGTAAAGCGCTGGTGAGCATGTTTTTATATGGAATATGCGCTATACAAACATTATTATTATTTTTATTATGTCTACCTCTCTTCCCCTCTATCTCCCTCTCTGTCTCTCTCCCTTTCTCTCTCTCCCCCTTTCTCTCTGTCCGTCTGTCTCCCTCTCCCTATGTCTCTTCCCCTCTCTCTCTCCCTCTCTGTCTCTCCCTTTCTCTGTCTCCCTCTCCCTATGTCTATCTCCCCCTTTTTTCTCACTCACTCACACACACACACACACACAACACACACACGCACGCACGCACGCGCACACACGCGCGCGCGCACACACACACACACACCACACACACACACACCACACACACCACACACACACACACACACACACACACACACACACACACACACACACACACACACACACACACACACACAACACACACACACACGAATTCTTCCTCCAAGACAAAGTCGACCCTCTCCAGCCAGCCCAGCCCACCTTCCACTACACGCTGGTGATCAATCAATCCACACGTTAGATGGATGTTCAGATCACAATGAAGTATACACACACATCCACTGTGGGTACCACGTGAATAGGGGGATCAAATGAGGGGTCGTGAAGTTCTTATGGGCTCTGTTTACCATGGGCGGTGTTAAGAATATACTCGCTGTAGTTTTACTAGTATTATAAGGAACCCACCTCTTCATTACCTCCCCACCCCCACCCACACATTTCAACAGAACTAGCAAGACAAGCAGGATCAATCACTGGAACTATTATTAATGACTTTGACTTCCCTACCGTCCATTCCTCTCTCTCTTTCTTCTTTCTCTCTCTGCCTCTCTCTCTCTCTTTCTCTCTGCCTCTCTCTCTCTGTTTCTTCTTTCTCTCTGCATCTCCCTCTATCTCTCTCTCTGCCTCTCTCGACCTCTCTCTCTTCCTCTTTTTGCCTCTCTCTCTTCCTCTCTCTCTCTCTCTCTCTCTGTGCCTCTCTCTCTACCTCTCCCTCCCACCTCCCTCTCTCTCTGCCTCTTTCTCTCTCTACCTCTCTCTCTCTCTCTCTACCTACCTCTGCCTGTCTCTTTCTCTGCCCCCCTCTCTCTCTCTCTTCCTCTCTCTCCGCCCCTCTCTCTCTCCCCATTCTGTATCTCTCGATCAAGCTTTACAATACAGGAGTGTGGAAATGGTTCAAGAGGGATTCATCATACTCGGACAATTCCATAAGCACTCCAGCCAGGTCTGCCGCTAATCATCCTGACCACGCGTAAAAACCCTTTGCACTAGCAAGGTCCTGAAAAGAGGAACGGAGGTGAGAGACCTATGAATTACGCCTGAGGCCTCACTTTAGTGTCTGGTTCTGGATGGGATGGACAATGGCACGTGGGTGGAATGTCATAGGACGAAATTGTTATCCTTCCTTCTCCCCCCCCCCTCTCTCTCTCATACACACACGTCCCGCCCGCCCATCCCTCCCCCCCCCCCCCCCAATACACACACCTGATCAAACAAAAGTGTTGACTATATGGTAACTGGAGCATGCTGTTGTTA
>JAPXFY010007494.1:0-5000 GCA_030674185.1 Monoplex corrugatus | reverse complement strand
ATTGGTGACTTGCTCGATGCCTCCCCCATTGATAGATTTCATATCGTTTTCACTACTTTCGTTGTACATCATCACTTTCGTTTTCTTAGCATTGCAGTGCAGTCCAACTTTAGCTGCTTCAACTTCAACCTGTTCCAGTAGCCTCTTTGCTTGTGATATTTCATTGGATTGCAGTGCTATGTCGTCAGGAAAGTCGAGATCTGTCAAGCTGTCAGCAGGATATCGTCGACTTCTTCTGGGCTGCAAAGTAAAACCAAGTTCTTCTTTTCCAGCTATAGCCTTTCTCATCAGATAGTCCACGACCACAGCAAACATATAAGGTGCAAGTGTGTCTCCTTGAAGTACCCCTGCTGAGATTTTAAAGTATTCTGTTTCGCCATTAGGGGAGAGGACTTTAGCTCGAGTACCCTCGTATAACTTGCTAATGGCTCTCACTATCTGGTCAGGAATGCCGTATGCTTCTAGAATCTTCATCATTTTCTCGAGATGTACACTGTCAAACGCTTTGCTGAAGTCTACAAACACAATGGTTGTCTTGAGATTGTTGTGCTTTACACCTTCGTTGATTCTACGCAGTGCCAGGATATGAGCAGTTGTTGATCTGTGTGGGTTGAAGCCATTTTGGTTGTCCCGCAGCAGTGGGTCAAGATGAGGTTGTATTCTGTTTAATAGCATCTTATTGACTACCTTTGCCACCACTGCTGACACTCTGATTCCTCTATAGTTGGTTGTCTCAATGAGATCTCCATCCTTTGGCAGTGGTATGATGTTGATATCTGACCATTGCTGTGGTTTCTCTCCGTTGGTGAGCAGTCGATCTGCGAAGTCCACTACTATATCATTCAGGTTGCAGAATTTTAGAATTTCTGCCACAATTCCATCCTCGCCAGCTGATTTTCCTGTCTTCAGTGATGTTTTGACCGTGAGATGTTCTGTCATTGAGAATGAGCCAGTGTTGATGTCTAGAGTATTAAAGATGGTGGTTATTTCTTCATCTCGGCTATTCTCTGGTATGTGTTGCTCTTTGCCGAGTAGATTGCTGAAGTGATTGTGCCAGCTTAGGATACAATCTTCCTTACTTTTGCCCTTGATGATTCCCTTCTTAGTTTTCTTTCGTCCACTGATCTCATTAATTAACCCCCAGCTTCTTGCATGTTGTGCCCTTCTGTCAGATTCTTCTACTTGCATTATCATATTCGTTAGTTCTTCTTCGAATATCTGATTGTAGCTAGTTAGAAGATTACGCTTCTCTTCCTGCAGGATTCTGTGCTTTTCCTCTGATGCATCTGCTTCGTAATTTATTAAGGCTTCATTGACTATGCCTAGCAGCAGCTACTTGAGGATTCCTTGCTGTGCCCTGTCTTTTTACATGTTTCTTAGTTGGAAGGAGGTTTTTAGCTGTCTCATCATTTGCTTCTATAAGCCTTTGGTATCTGCTTGTCACATCATCGGTTTCAGAGCACAGCTCCGCAAACCTGTTTTGTACTTGCACTGTTTGTAGTCTCTGCAGTTCTTTGTCACCTCTGAGAGTTGACCACTCATACACTTTTCTTCGTGGTGGTGTTCTAGCTGTTAGCAGACTAAGCTTCAACTGTGCTGTAATGACTCTGTGATCCGATCCCATGCTTGCAAATGTACCATAGGCTTCCACATTTTTCACTGTGTTCTTCCACTTCTGGTTGATAAGAATGTAATCTATTTGTGTCCTTCTTCCACTCATATCACATATGTACGTCCGCAGCTTGCCCATTCTTTTCTGAAAGTTGGTGTTGGTTATAACCATTTGCGTTTCCTCTGCTAAACTTAGAAGCAGTTCACCATTGTTGTTTGTATGTTAAAAAAAAAAGAAATCTGTATTGCATTACAGACTGATAAGAAAAAAATTGATATAAAAAATACCTAATGAGAAAGAAAATCTTGATATCTAGACAGGTGGGGGGGGGGGGGGGGAGCATTCACACTGAACAAGAACACTAAGATACCCATACACGTAATTAGTCACATCAGCAGATCCTGCATGAGATATTTTACAGAAAATCTCCCACCAACATTTTACTTTTATCTGTACTGATGGCAAACGCATATGCAGGTGTATATTTCTGTCGTGGGCTATGGTGGGTGGCACAAGATATATAATTTTATTTAAAATTTAGACTTTCGGTATGTGTGCCTGTTTTTTTTTTATCAATTGTGACACACTAATGATCATGATCAAACTATGGATGTAACAACAACAACAACAACAACAAACAAACAAGCAAAAAACAAAACAGAACAAAAAAACTGCCTTACCGGAACAAACCAACGGGGAAAATGCAGACGATGAAAAAGATGGAGTTGCCAACCAACATCCGGGTCAAAGCAATCTCTCGTGCAGACATACTCCCAGCACTAGAAGACTTGCCCATCCGCCACTCAGCAGCCTGACGTAATTTGATCACTGTGATGACAGTAGTCGTCATTATCACTACTATTGCCAACCAAGGAAGACCCACACCGTACATGAAAACGTCGAGGAATTCCACAAATTTTCGGTTCCTCCTGTAAAACTCTCTTGCAAAGCCTTTATAAATAATCGTGTTAGTGACTGGGTTATAAGCACAGACCACGTAATATCTAGTGGCCACAATGAATCGGAATCCCATCACAATGATGAATACAGCAACAATGATTGCTGTCATGGTGGAGGTACGGAGAACGGTCTGGGACTTCAAGGGCTGCATAACACAGAAACATCTTTCACTGGCCACAATGGCTGTCAGAACTTGGGAGACCCATGTCAATCCAAATAGTCCAAGAAGGCAATGGTTTACAAACCATCGCAAGACAGGACCATATCTGCAAACAATTACGTCAACGTGATGAAAAGGTCAGCACAATTCACTATTGACTGAGGAGTTGTGGGTTCAAAACCCCTTCACTATAGTTTTGGTTGGATTATTTTTACCTTGATCGACGTCTTCCCTGAATTATTGAGCACGTTATGAGCTTGTTGGAAAGACTGGAACTACACGGTCAAGTATTTTCCACTTTGCAGATGCGTCATTAAAATCCTATTAAGAACAATCATGATGAGGACAAGGAATAGAATCAAAAGAGAAATAGCAGAAGAACAGTGTGGATTTGTGGAAGGGAAAGGAACTATTAATGCCATATGCATCCCAAGAACTATCATAGTGAGGTCAATGGAGTTGAATAAGGATTTATGTTATGTTTTGTTGATTATACCAAGGCTTTTGATCGGGTAAGACATGAAGAATTGATCAATCAACTAGAAAGACTCAATTCTGATGGAAAAGATCTACGAATAATCAGAAATATGTATTGGGAACAAACAGCTGCAATGAGAATAGAAAACGATATATGCTCTTTCCAAAATATCAAAAGAGGAGTCAGTCAAGGTTGTGTTTTGTCACCAGATCTGTTTTCACTTTACAGCGAAAACATCATGAGGAACATAGAAGAATACCCTGAACTAAAGGTTGGAGGAAAATGATAAAAAACATTCGATACGCAGATGACACCGTGCTAATTGCAGAAATTGAAAGGGGCCTACAAAACCTTGTAAATATCATAGAAATAGAAATCAAAAATAAAGGGTGAGCTAAATAGCAAGAAGACGGAAGTCATGGTAATCAATAAAAAACATGAAATTCCCTCATGCAAAATAACAGCAAACGGCACAACCTTGAGACAGGTTGATAAGTTTAAATATCTGGGAACGATCATCTCACCAGACGGCAGATGCACATCAGAAAGAGCCAGCACAATCAGCTAAGCCAAAACAGCATTCAAGAAGATGAAAAGCATTTTTACCGACAAATGCCTATCAATTAACATCAGGAAGAGAGTTCTTGAATGTTATATAGAACCGATAATGTTCTACGATTGTGAGGCGTGGACAGTCAACACGCAAAGCCAGAACAAGATTGAGGCAGTCGAGAATGTTGAGAGTTCCATGGCCATGGACACAAGAAGAACATTCATAAGGAAGATTAGGAAAAGACAGGCAACATTTATAGGCCATTTTATGAGGAAATGTGAATTAGAGCAGTTGGTCACAACAGGAAAGCTGGAGTGAAAGAGAGCACCAGGTAGACTATTTATTATGAAAATTAGACGTATATTCTGTTGTTCTTCATGCCCTTCTCTCACAATGAGCCGAGTTTTTGGTGCTTTTGAAGGTATGTTATAGAGAAGAAATGAGCTGCGTGAAGGTGGTGACATAGAAGTCGCACAGAAGATGGAGTAGAAAAACCCAACCAGCCAACCCACCCCTAAGAGGATTCCACAGTGTATTCGGTCAACCCTAGTGACAAGAGCAAACCTGAACAAAGGGCCAGGTTTTAGCCGAAGCTTTTAAAATAGACAAGATCATAAGTTCAAATCAAGAGGTTTCTTACCCCTTGGAAGAGGGCATTCAGCATAGCACAACAAGCTCCATTGCTTTTGTGTCAACTACAAAGGAACTACCGCAACATCTACGTCAGTGAGCTGTCAACTCTGGTTAAAGTCTATCGGATGAACAACGTCTTCAGTTGGAAGAGCTCTTGCGTGTCTATCAAGATGTCTTCACCAAGCATGATTTTGATTTAGGCCACTCTATGAGGATTGAGCACGCCATCGACGAACCGAGGATTTAAGTTAAAATGTAAAGTGAGACAGAAGGCTTTACGTTTAACTGTAAGCTGAGAAAAAAAGCTGTAAGTTTAACTGTAGAGTGTGAAGGAAGGCTTTAAGTTAAGAGTAAAGTGATAAGGAAGACTTTGCGTTTAATTGTAAAGTGAGAAGACAGGCTTTAAATTGATAGAGTGTGATGGAAAGCTTTAAGTTTATTAAGTGTAAAGTAATAAGGAAGACTGCATTTAATTGTAAAGTGGGAAGACAGGTTTTAAATTGAACTGTAAAGTGAGAAAAGGACACAGACAGACAACAAGTATACCAACATCTTACATTTGTTGGCGATACGATCATCAAGTTGTTCACCATAGGCCACCATG
>JAPXFY010007493.1:0-10688 GCA_030674185.1 Monoplex corrugatus | reverse complement strand
GTGCTTCGGGGGGGTCAGGGGTTTTGCAGTTCATTTGTGTTTGGAGGGGTCCTCTTTTTTCCCGTTGAAAGCACATAACGCCCCCCGCGCAGCAACACAACAGAGACCCCCCAAAAAAGGTTTGTGCAGCACACAGACAACACCCTTTTACAAAAACAAAACAAAACCCACAGACACCCCAAAACACACCCCACACAAAACACCCCACACCCCACACACCAAAAACACACCACCCACAACACACACCCCAGAAGCGCGCTCAAAATTTACATAGAGCCCAAAACCTACTCCTCCCCCCCCCCACCCCCCCAGCACGACCCACACACACACACCACACAACACACACACAACACTACTCACTCACTCACTCATCATCACCAAAACAACAAAACAAAAAGTGCCCCTCCCCACACACATCATCACTCACTCACTCATCACCCCACACAAAAAATACGGGGGGCCCCTCACAAAAACCACACAAAACACCCCACCACACCACACACAAAAAACCACCATTGAAAAGCGCGCGCACACACACAGGCACCACACGTATCATTTGAAAACACAAACACAAAAGCGGGGCAAAAAATTTTTTCAGGCCCCACACCACACATACTCCCCCACCATTTCTCACACACACACACACCACTCTCTCTCTCCTCTCAACACAACCCACACACACTCACTTTCTCTCTCTCTCTCTCTCTCTCAAACACCCCACACACACACAACACACACACACCCCACACACACAACACACCCTTTTCCCTCTGACGTTGAAACCCTTAATCATTTTTTTATCTCTTTTTTCTCTCTGTGTCCCCTCTAACCCCGCTGCACCCTTTCCCAAAATTTAGGGCTCCCCCTTTCTGTTTTTCCCCACCCCCATTTCCTCTTGTTTTTCCCATTTAGTGTTTTTTCCAATTTCCCCGCGGGTTTAGCTTTAAAAACATTTGCCGGTTTGGGGCCCCTTTTTTGTTTTCCCCCGTGCTCAGCATAAAAACAGCCCCCGCGTCTTCCCTCCCCACATCATTCCTTTTGCCTCCTTTGGCCCTGTAAAAAAATGATTTTTGGAAAGTCGTATGAGAAAGATTTTCTGCCGAAACCTTTGGGATTAGTCGTGAGGAACCGGCAACGTGTGGGGGTTCATTCAGATCAGTCCCTTGATTGTTGGGGAAAAAAAACCAGCATGGGGGTTGCAAGAACAAAAGGGAAATTTTTGTGTGTATTGTGTGCGCGGGGGGAGGGGGGGGGGGGGGGGAAAAGGGAGAGAGAGGGGGGGGGAGGGGGGAGGGAGAGAGAGGGGAAAAGAGGGGAAGGGGGGGCGGCCTGGTTAGTGTATGTGGGTGCGGATTTTTTAGTTTCCCGAATGGGTAGGGATTTTTCGGGGGGAAAAAAAAACGACGGAGAAAAAAAGGGGATCCACTTTTTCGTTTGCCTAAAAAATTTAAAGTTGAGGTTTACGTTTCACCCCTCAAAAAACCCGGGGTTTTATTGGAAAACCCCTTCCCCCTTTTTTTTTTTTTTTTTAATTGTTAAATTTATACCGCCTCCCTTGATGAAAATGTGCCCACGTATGCCCCGTATACTGGTTGGGTTTTTTTTAAGGGGCCCCAATGTACCCGGGCGGTGGTAGCTGTTTTTTAAAAGGGCCCCGTGGACTCGAGATTTTGTTGGGATTTTCAGTTCGTGCCCTCGTAATGCTCAAGTTTGGGGGCGTCAGCTTAGTGTTTTTTCGATTTTTTTTCCCCAATCCCCCTCTCACCGTTTTGCTTTTTTCAGCGCAGGGGTTTTTTTTTCCCGGACGAAGGAGTCTGCCGGGTAGTTTGGAGATTTGGGGGGGGAGCGTAAATTCGGGAAATGTTCGGCACGTAAAATTGCTCTTAAACAAACCCAGTTCTTGGAAACGCTGCTCTTTTAAAACCCTTCAGCGGGGTTTTTTTTTTTTTTTTTTTTTGGGGGGGGGGTTTTTTTTTTTTTGGGTTTACCCTGGGGAAAACGAAATTTCTGCTGAGCAAGTTGAGTAGCTTTTTGGGATGGTTCATAAAAAACCCAGTTCGGCCCCCGTGGTGTTTTTTGTTTTTCCCGGGTATAGAAAAACAGATTTATCTGTCACGTGTCTGTCGTTTGGTCACAGCTGGCCCCCCTAAACCCCCCGTTGTGAAAACTTTTAAATACGCGGGGGGAAAAAATGGCTATGTAAGTCAGGTGTGTAAACTTCGGTTTTTCGAGTCGAAAAGCCCGGGGTTCGATTCGCCGGGAACGGGCACGCGCGCGCGCGCCCACACACCACACACACACCCCACACACACACACACACACAACACACACACACAAAACACCACACCACCACACACACACACACTACCACCCCCACCCCACCCCCTTACCCTAATCCTCCCCACACCCCCTGGGGTTTAAAGGGTGCAGTTTTTCCGATCTTTAGGTCAACAACATGCGTGCAGACCTGTGTCCAAAACCCCCTTTGTGTATATACGCATACAGAAAAAATTATAGAAAGACGTTAGTTTGGAGTTTGTTCGGGAAGGATTCGCGACTCAGACAACTCCATATATGCCCCATCAAAATCTGCTGCATGATTTGGAGTTTCCCCCCGAGCCTGCGAAAAACCCGCACGCTTTCAAGGTCTTGAAATAGGGAGGGGAGTAGAGGGATTATGGAAAAGTAAGTGACATCACCACAATGATGGAAAAATTAAAGGGAGCGAGCAGGTCAGTTTATTTGTTCACTGGGATTAAACTGGGGGGATGTCAGATCTTGGGTCAGATTTGTAAGTTGTGTCAGTATTCGATGGTTAGGGGGGAAAAATATGTGGCTTATTTTCATTTTTATTTTTTTTAATGTTTGAAATCTTTTTGTTTATTCCTTTTTGTGTTTTGATTCTTACGGAAATGCGAAAAACACCCCCCCAAAGATGCCCCAATTGAAAAGTCTGATTATGTGAATGCCAGTGAGTTTGGAAAATAACGTATGCGGAACTATTGACAAAAATAATGATAATAAAAAAATATGGTTACGAGCAGCAGAGAGCTTCATAGTGTTTTCCCCTCTCTCTGTGCGTGTGGGGTGTGTGTATGTGTGTGCGCGCACGCGCTATTAAGGAGTCAGAAAAACATGTCATGATTGTTTTTGGCCCCCTTTGTGTAAGACCACCTTGTGGCCACCTTTTGCGTAAGCCACCTTGTGGCCACCTTTCGTGTAAGACCCCCCTTGTGGCCCCCTTTCGGTAAGGGCCACCTTGTGGAAACCTTTCGCGTTTTAAAACCCCTTGTGGCCACCTTTCCGTAAGACCCCCTTGTGGCCATTTGTGTAAGACCATTGTGGACCTTTCGCGTAAAACCCCCTTGTGGCCACCTTTCGCGTAAGACCCCCTTGTGGCACCTTTGTGTAAGACCACCTTGTGGCCACCCTTTTGTGTAAGACCACCTTGGGCCCCCTTTCGCGTAAGACCACCTTTTTGGCCCCTTTTGCGTAAGACCACTTGTGGCCACCCTTTTTTGAAAAAACCACCTTGTGGCCACCTTTTGTGTAAGACCCCTTGTGGCCCCTTTCGTGTAAACCCCCTTGTGGCCCCCTTTGTGTAAGACCCCTTGTGGCCCCCTTGTGTAAGACCACCTTGTGGCCCCTTTCGTGTAAGCCACCCTTTTTTGGCCACCTTCGTGTAGAACACCTTGTGGCCCCCCTTTCGTGTAAGACCCTTGTGGCCACCTTTCGGTAAGACCACTTTTGGCCACCCTTTTGTGTAAGACCACCTTGTGGCCACCTTTGTGTAAGACCACCCTTTTGGCCACCCTTTGTTTTAAGACCCCTTGTGGCCCCTTTGTGTAAGACCCCTTTGGCCCCTTTCGGTAAGACACCTTGTGGCCCCCTTTGTGTAAGACCACCTTGTGGGCCCCCTTTCGTGTAAAACCACCTTTGGCCACCTTTCGGTAAGACCACCCTTTTGGCCCCTTTCGTGTAAGACCCCCCTTGTGGCCACCTTTCGCGTAAAAAACCACCTTGTGGCCCCCCTTTGTGTAAGACCACCTTTTTTGGCCCCTTTGTGTAAGACCACCTTGTGGCCACCTTTCGTGTAAGACCCTTGTGGCCCCCCCTTTCGTGTAAGAACCCTTTTGGCCACCTTTCGTGTAAGACCACCTTGTGGCCCCCTTTCGGTAAGACCCCCTTGTGGCCCCCTTTCGTGTAAGACCACCTTGTGGCCCCCTTTCGTGTAAGACCCCTTGGGCCCCTTTCGTGTAAGCCCCTTGTGGCCACCTTTCGTGTAAGCCACCCTTTTGGCCACCTTTCGCGTAAAAACACCTTTGGCCACCTTTCGGTAAGACCACCCTTTTGGCCACCTTTCGCGTAAGACCACCTTGTGGCCCCCTTTGGTAAGATCACCTTGTGGCCCCCTTTCGCGTAAGACACCTTGTGGCCACCCTTTTGCGTAAGACCACCTTGTGGCCACCTTTCGTGTAAGACCACCTTGTGGCCACCTTTCGCGTAAGACCACCCTTTTGGCCCCTTTCGTTTAAGACCCCCTTTTGTGTAAGCCACCTTGAAGTCGTTATCCCCTTTCTGATTACTGTTTGCAGTGGTTCTGATCTAGATGTTATGTAAGGTGCGTAAAATACGTAATATCCCCCATGGGAATGCTGGGGGAGGGGGGGGGGGGAAGGTGTCAGTATAAATAGTATCCTCTCTGGAAATTCTGTGCTCGAAAATTCCTGTTTTCTGTTACTCTCTTTGTTTCTCCTTGCTCATTTACTTTCTATCGTCTCATCCTGTCGTTTTCTGCCTTGCTGACCCATTCACCTGTACGTTTTCCAGAAAGCCTTCCGTATTTTCTCTCAGGATTGATAATTGGACTCATGCATTAACTACATTTTTGGCTCCAAGGAAATGTGATGTGCAGAAATATTTTTGGTCATTTAGCAGAAACATGTTTGGTAATTTTAAGCCTGTTTTATGTACAAGTTTTAGTGTACTTATGTTTATATATTTGTATTCAGACTTGTTTTTTAAATCCCTGTGGTGATAAATTGGACGGAGCGGATAATACCAGGGGCATGTCCTTGGATTGTGTGCGCATGTGCATTGACTCGGATATGTGTAACTAATTTCTTCCCTAATCCCCCCCCCCCCCCCCAGGTCCAAATGGGTGTTGAGATGGTTATAGTCCTGATATGGCTCTGTGCAGTCGGCTGGGCTGTAAACATAACAATAAAAAGGATACATAATAAGGCTATATCTAAGACCAACATGTCATTCCGGATAACGACACAGCAGATATACCGGTGTGTTCTCGTTAGAGGTCGGAAAGACGATAGTACACGTAGGGCCCCGTCCGTTTGGTTATTCCCCTTTTTAATTTAGCATTGGTTTCCCCATGGTGGGAAACACTAGCTCGTGCGTGGTAATGTGTGTGTGTGTGTGTGTGTGTGTGTGTGTGTGGTGTGTGTGTGTGTGTGTGTGTGTGTGTACGTGCGCACATGCTGTGCAGTCTGTCTGTTTCTTCTCTTTTTTTCTTTCTATTGCACGAATTATGAGACGGGGAATTAATTGGTGTTTGCATCTCTCTCTCTCTCTCTCTCTCTCTCTCTCTCTCTCTCTCTCTCTCTCTCTCTCTCTGTCTGTCTGTCTGTCTGTCTGTCTCTCTCTCTCTCTCTCTGCGCCCTTTCTCCCCACCCCCTCATTGTCTCTCTCTCTCGGCCTCGCCTTCTTTCCTCCTTTTTCCTATGTTCTCACTGTTGCAAGACCTGATAGTTTCTTAGAGATATAGCAGAGAAGGCTCCTGTGTAAACTGTGATCAGGATGACAGTTCGATGATAAGATAAGTCAGCTCGCCCCTAACTATGAGTTGCAGCCGCCTAGCTAGATAGGTGTGGGATCTTATCTTACCGTAGGTAAGGAACAAGATCAGCACCTTGGTAGACCCACAGGAGCTGCCTCGGGCTGCAGTGAAACAAGTCAAGGTTGAGCGGTTTGGTCGGGTCGCCCGCCAGAACACCTGTCCAGGACCCCTTTTCAAGCAGGAGTATCCTGGAAGAAGGCCGCTATCGTGGATGTCAGAGGAGGAAGAGCTGGATGGGAAATACCAAAGATAGAACAGGTTCAGCATGCCTTAACGTTTTTGCTGCCACACTCCTCAGATCTGAATTCCTTTATTTGTCACAAGAGCCCCAAACAGACACAGATTGGTTGTGGATAGATTGAGATAGAGTTCAACAGTTAATGATTTTACTTATCAGGTTGTCATTGTCAAATCAGTGGCAATATAAATACATGAGTGCAAGTTGGAATTTTACTGGTTTCCCAAGTGTAAGCAGTCACAGACATATTCTGGAACACACTATTCACAGATTATCTTCAGCAAATATGTCGCTTGGATTTAGCATACGATGTTTAGAGCAGTGAATTGGTGAAGGTATTTGTATTTGTTACAAATAATTCCCGAACTTGTCTTAACTTCAACTTTCTGAATGAAATAATCGATGTTTTTCTATTGTTCTGGGCTTTTTTCTATTTTTTTAAATCAGAGGGCCTGTATGTATCTTGAATGTGAAATGGTGTAAAATCACATTATTTCGCATTCAGAGCATTAACTGTTGAGCTCTGTCTCAATCTATCACAACCAATCTGTGTTGCAATATTTGTTCAGATTATAGTAAATATTAATTCCATCTGTATAGCGCGAAAAGCCCATGTCAAGGCATACTTGTAGCACTTTACATAGCAACAACAATAACAACATTGTATAGTGTTTTACAAACTAGAGATGTATAGTAAACGATAAACGAAGCGTAGGTTTCCCGGAAACCAGCTCAGAAGATTGGTACAGAATGTGTGTGGATGGAGTAGCAGGGAAGTGCTCTTGTGAACAGCAGTGACAGCCAACCTAGCATGTCTCAGAACAGGAAATCACCGGTCATCACACCCATTCGGTTTGAGCTAAAACTGTTGAATAACTATGACAACGTAGATGACTTAGCTGGCAGTTCTGGTTGTAAATGGCAGTGGAGGTGATGGTTCAGTTGATGAAAGCAATGGTGTTGATGTTAGCTGTATGAAAATCTCTTGAAGGCAATAAGTTTAATGATGTCAAGATGTGAGTTGAAACATCGTAATACATCTTGTATGTTGATATTGTGGTTATATGAATCGGTATGAAATATGCAGAAAAGAGCTGAAAAGTTATTTTGTATTCATGTATGTAATCATGTGTACCAACAGAGTTTTATGTGTGTTTTCAGTGGTGGGGCCAGTATTCTTGGTACGATTCTAAAGAAGTAGGAATGTTGTGTTCACGGAGCAATTTCTCCAAAACAAGGACACAATGCGCATCTTGACAAAGTACAGGAGGAGAAAAAGACTTCAGAAACTCAGAACTTGCAGAAATGGAAGTTTCCTTACCATGGCAAGCGGACAACTTCAGGAAGGTAAGCTGATGTTTAGTTTTTGTTACTGTTTGGTTTTCCTACCAAAAATTGACTTCTTTTACTTACAGACATCATAACTTTATTCTTTGAGATACAGCAATAAAGTTCTTTGAGATTACAGCAATAAAGTTCTTTGAGATACAGCAATAAAGTTCTTTGAGACACAGCAATAAAGTTCTTTGAGACACAGCAATAAAGTTCTTTGAGACACACAATAAAGTTCTTTGAGACACAGCAATAAAGTTCTTTGAGATACAGCAATAAAGTTCTTTTGAGATACAGCAATAAAGTTCTTTGAGATAACAGCAATAAAGTTCTTTGAGATACAGCAATAAAGTTCTTGAGATAACAGCAATAAAGTTCTTTGAGAGACAGCAATAAAGTTCTTTGAGACACAGCAATAAGGTTCTTTGAGACACAGCAATAAAGTTCTTTGAGATAACAGCAATAAAGTTCTTTGAGACACAGCAATAAAGTTCTTTGAGACACAGCAATAAAGTTCTTTGAGATAACAGCAATAAAGTTCTTTGAGATACAGCAATAAAGTTCTTTGAGATACAGCAATAAAGTTCTTTGAGACACAGCAATAAAGTTCTTTGAGATACAGCAATAAATGTTCTTTGAGATAACAGCAATAAAGTTCTTTGAGATAACAGCAATAAAGTTCTTTGAGATACAGCAATAAAGTTCTTTGAGATACAGCAATAAAGTTCTTTGAGATTACAGCAATAAAAGTTCTTTGAGATAACAGCAATAAAGTTCTTTGAGATACAGCAATAAAGTTCTTTGAGATACAGCAATAAAGTTCTTTGGATACAGCAATAAGTTCTTTGAGATACAGCAATAAAGTTCTTTGAGATACAGCAATAAAGTTCTTTGAGACACAGCAATAAAGTTCTTTGAGATACAGCAATAAAGTTCTTTGAGATACAGCAATAAAGTTCTTTGAGATAACAGCAATAAAGTTCTTTGAGATAACAGCAATAAAGTTCTTTGAGATACAGCAATAAAGTTCTTTGAGATACAGCAATAAAGTTCTTTGAGATACATCAATAAAGTTCTTTGAGATACAGCAATAAAGTTCTTTGAGATACAGCAATAAAGTTCTTTGAGATACAGCAATAAAGTTACTCCGTGGGAATGCCGGAGGTTCTTTCAGTGTAAATAGAATCCCTACCTTCTGGAAATTCTGTGCTAGAAATTTTCTTTCTGTCATTCTCTTTGTTCTTGCCTTATTCGTTTGCTTTCTGTATTACTACCTATCATTTTCTGCCTTGCTGGTCCATTCACCTGTATGTGTTTGAAAAAATCCTATTTTTGGCTTCAGGGAAATGAGATATGCGGAGCAATTTTAGGTAATTAAGGTCATTTTTATGTATGTTTTAGTTATGTTTAAATGTATATTCAGTATGAGATTTTTTTAAATCGCCGGGTGTGATAAATTGGACGGAATGATCAACGCCAGGGGCGTCTCATATGTGTGCAAATGCAATATGTGTCGCAGTCGGCTGGGCTTTAAGCAAAGATAACAATAACAATAAGCTATGAAGTTTGGTGTGCTGTTAATAACAGTGTTGTACCTGAATGTTAAACTACAGTCAAGTCTGTGGCCTTGATTTTAAAAGTCACATTATGCATTCCATTTTTGATTTATTGTGACACAAAATGAATTTTTTCATATAAAGCAAAGAGGAAGACACCAAGCAGGGAGGAGTAGTAAGGTCCTTGTGGTACATAGTCCTGGTAAAATACATCCATACTAACATGCAAGAAATCACTCTCACTCAAAATCGAAAGCAAAATGCATCACAGCCTGTGTTTCTATATAAAAAAAAATACCATGGTGCGTGCATGTTAATCTGTAATATGTACTAACTCAGTGGTGTAAAATCTTACATTTTTAGGAATTCCCATTCATTTGAAGGCAATCTCGGTTTTACTGATGGTGTCCTGCGCAGTGAGGTAGACAATGTGAGTCAGTTTTACGTACTGCTGGCTGAGAAAAACTGCCTCCAACTTGGCATTGGGACAGCCATTCCAACCAACAGGTGGCAATTGGTGGATGACTTTTAAATATCAAGGTTTGCTGTGAAATAGCCAAGTTTGCATAGGGGAATAAGCATTTCCCAGATCGACTGGCGATAGTTTCTTACCAGGACAGGGAGGGTAGCACGTGGTTCTGGCCACCCCTAGAAAAAATCCTGTATATGTTCGTTGAAGGAGCCATCAGAAAGACAAAGGCCGCCGTAAGCTTAAAAACCTTAGCTCCTGGCACCATGGGATCTTTTGACTGTGGGTTTGGGCTAAGGGCGAGATAACCCTACAGAAAACTGAAACTGAAGTCAGAGGTACTGGCCCTCCAGGCGTCTTCTGACAAACCAGGTGCCATACAGTATAACACAAATGTGTACACCTTCATTTATATCAGACGAGACTGGCGTTCGCCATTGGGGTCACTTTGATAGGGTGGAGCATCGCTAAACCTTGCACCTTAATAGGATCAGCTCTCTGATTCACTGACCACCAAAGTCCATGGCGGCCCGCAGGAACTGGATAAAAACGGCCACATTGATCGTTACATGTGGCCTGACCATGAAGACAGCGAACAACAAAAGAAGCAGCAGCTGATTGTACTTCCCGTAGTCACTAACCTTTCCACCCTTCCTGTCACCGGTCATTTTTGTTTGTTTGTTTGTTTCACTCGAATTGTTTTACCAGCAGTTACACCATACTTCATATAAACTTTGCGAATCTAGAGTTAAAGATTAGAGAAGCACCTTCGTCATGTTAGTGGGAGATAAAAAGAAAAACATAATTATATGAACTTAGTAAGAGTTACTTTCTACAGGAGTATGTACGGAGAGCGGGGGAGGGAGGGGTCACTTTTACGACCTAAACATGTGAACGTGCTCTTGCTGGCACATGTTCCCAGTTTGAATCTTCAAATGACTTCCCAGTTTGAATCTTCAAATCAGTGTGAGCCCATCGACACACACTTTTCAGCATCCGCTCAGTCACTTCCTTTGACTGGCTTTCCAGAAAAGACAGTTTCTTCACTAACAGACAAGCAAACGAACAAACTTGGTAATCAAAAAAACCCCTGCAGTGACACGAGAGCTCCAAGTTGCTGACCATCATCCCCGGACCGACACTAAAGGGGCCATTATCACGGAGCAATTTCTACAGACACGGACCTGGGGGGTGATGGTGGGGGGGGGGGGAGGGGGTGGGAAGTTCTCTCATTTGTCA
>JAPXFY010007492.1:7500-10690 GCA_030674185.1 Monoplex corrugatus | reverse complement strand
CTAACCCTAACCTAACCCTTATCCCCTAACCCTAACCCTAACCTAACCATAACCCTAACCCTAACCCTAATCCTAACCTAACCTCTCTAACCTAAACCTAACCCTAACCCTAACCCTCCTAAACTAAACCCTAACCACAACCACTAAACCCTAAACCTAACCTTAACCTAACCCTAACCCTAACCCTAACCATAACCCTAACCTAACCCTAATCTAACCCTAACCCCTAACCTAACCACTAACAAATTAAACCCTACTAACCCTAACCAAACCTAACACCTAACCCTAACCCCAACCCTAACCCTAACCTTAACCCTACCCTAACACCCTTAACACTAACCCTAACCCTACCATTAACCCTAACCCTAACCCTAACCCTAACCCTAACCCCTAAGATAACCTAACTGAAACCCTAACCCTAACCTAACCCTAACCCTAACGTAACCCTAACCTAACCCTAACCTAACCCTAAGACCCTAACATAACCCTAACCCTAATCTAAACCTTAACCCATAACCCTAACCTAACCTAAACCTAACCCTAACATAACCCTAACCTAAACCATAAACCCTAACCTAACCTAACGCCTAACACCTAACCTTAACCAAAACCCAAACCCCAAAACCAAACCCCAAACCCTAACCATACCCCTTTAACCTAACCTAACCAAAATTTAAACCCTTTAAAACCCAACGCTAATGAAAAACGTAAAAACTAAACCCAAACCCCTTAACCCCCTAACCAAACCCCTAACCAAAACCCTAACCAAAAACCCAAACCCTTTTTCCCCTTTAACCCAAACCATAACCCTTTAACCAAACCATTAACCCTAACCTAAACCCAAACCCCCAACATTTAAAACGTAAACAAAACCTTAACAAAAACCCCCTTTTGCAAATTTCCTAACCACTCCCCCTTTAACTGAAACCCTAATCAAACCCAAACCCTTAACCCAAATTATTCGTTACCCAAAACATTTAACCCCTAACCCAAACGCTAACAAAAACCCTAACCCCCCCCCAAACCAACCTTTAACCCCAAACCCCAAAACCCAAAACCCTAACCCTAACCCTTCCTTTAACCCCTTAAAAACCCCCCCCCAAACCTTTAAACCCCAAACCCCAAAACCCCTAATCAAAAGCTTAACTGAAACCCTAACCCTAACACAAACCCCAAAACCCTAAAGTTAACCCAAATCCAAAACCCCAAACCCCCAAAACCCCTAAGACCAACCAAACCCTAACCTAACCTAACCAAACCTTAACCCAAACCCCAAAACCCAAACCCCCTAAACCTAACCCTAACCCTAACGTTAACCCAAACCCCTAACCCAAAAACAAAAAACCTAAACTAAGCCCAACCTTAACCAAAACCCCAAAACCCTAAATAACCCTAACCCAAAAACCCAAAACCCAAACCCTTAAAACTCAAACCCTTTAAACCAAAACCCCAAACCCCAAACCCCAAACCCCTTAACCCAAAAACGGGAACCCCCAAACCCAAACCCCTTTAACCCAAAAAATTAAGCATAACCAAAGCAAACCCGATAAAAATAACCCTAACCCAAACCCCAAACCCCCAAAAACCCTAACCAAAACCCAAACCCCCTAACCCCCCAAACCAACTTAACCATAACCATAACCCTAACCTAACCCTAACACTAAACGTAACCCCTAACCTAACCCTAACCAAAACTTTAATCCTAACATAACGCTAATGATAACGCTAACCCTAACCCTAACACTAACCCTAACCCTACCATTAACCCTAACCCTAAGCATAACCTTAACCTTCACCCTAAGCCTAACCCTAACCCTAACCCTAACCCCTATCCCCTAACCTAAACCCTAACCCCAACCCTTCACCCTAAGCCTAACCCTAACCCTAACCCCTAACCCCTAACCTAAACCCTAACCCCAAACTTAATCCCTAAACATAACCTTAACCATAACCCCTAATGCTAACCCTAACCACTAACCCTAACCATAACCCTAATCTAACCCTAACCCTAACTCTAACCACTAACATTACGTTACCCTAACACTAACCCTAATCCAAACCCTAACCCTAACCCATAACCCTAACCCTAACCCTAACCCTGACCCTAGCCTTAACCCTAACCCTAACCCCTAAGCTAACCTTAACTGAAACCCTAACCCTAACCCTAATCCTAACGTTAACCCTAACCTTTACCCTAACCTTAACCCTAACACTAACCCTACCATTAACCGTAACCCTAACCTTAACACTAACCCTAACCCCTAAGCAAATCTTACCTGAAACCCTAACCCTAACCCTAAAACTAATGTTAACCCTAATCCTAACCCTAACCCTAACCCTAAGACCTACCCTAACGCTAACCCTAATCCTAACCTTAACTCTAACTTAACCATAACCCTAACCCTAACCATAACCTAACCCTAACCCTACATAACCCCTAACCTAACCCTAACCAAAACTTTAACCCTAACCTAACGCTAACGATAACGCTAACCCTAACCTAACCCTAACCCTAAGCCTAACCCTAAGCCAACCCCAACCTTCACCCTAAGACTACCCTAACCCTAACCTAACCCTAACCTAACCTTAACCATAACCCCTAACGCTAATCCTAACCACTAACCCTAACCGTAACCCAAAACTAACCCTAACCCTAACTCTAACCACTAACATACTACCTAACACTAACCCTAACCAAACACTAACCCTAACCCTAACCCTAACCCTAACCTTAACCCTAACCCTAACACTAACCTAACCCTACCACGAACCCTAACGCTAACCTTAACCCTAACCCTAACCCTAAGCTAACCTTAACAAACCCTAACACTAACCCTAACCTAACGTTAACCTACGTAACCCTAACCCTAACGTTAACCCTAACCCTAACCCCTAACCCTAACCCTAACCCTAACCCTAAACCTAACCCTAACCTAACCCTAACCCTAACCCTAATCCTAACACTAACCCTAACCTAACTTTAACCTAACCATAACCCTAACCCTAACCTAACCAACCTAACTCTAACCCTAACTAAACACTAACCCTAAACCTAACTCTAACCTAACCCTAACCCTAAACTAAACCCTAACACTAAACCCTAAACCCTAACCCTAACCCTAAACCTAACACTAACCCTAACCCGTAACCATAACCTTAAGCCCTAAAACTAACACTAACCTAACCCTAA